>JAMQGT020004064.1:0-11188 GCA_024447675.2 Pterophyllum scalare
GTGAGTTTTCCTCATCTTTGAACAGTGAATAGGCAAATTCTGATTCCTTTTTTTTCTTAAATGCAAATAAATCATCATAAATTTTAAGAATCTAAGAAAGCCTTTCTAACTGACTTTAACACCTAAGCAGATTGAGAATAATAAACTCTCTGTCTCTGGATTTCCTCTGACATCTTTTCAGGAACACAAAAAGATTGTATCATACAATTTGGATGCCATTACTTTAAAACAAATGACAGTGCTCGGATAAAACTTCTTCCTTTGAAACCCGCTGCCTCTCACCTCATCTTCCAGCAGTGGAGGCAGATGTTCAAGATCATAATCTCTTTCTTCGGGTTTCCTTAAATAAGCGTCCGCTGCATCACCCCCGGAAGTCTCCATTGCACCAACTTTGATCCTCTCAAGTAGTAAAGCGAATTGCGGACCAGACGGCAACGTTTCCAGTCGAGACAGATGGCATGCCTGAGCTCTCGGGGTACACTGGGCACCACTGGGGGTTCGATTCCTTGCTGCAGTTCAGCAGTCAGTCGGTGGTCACTGCAGGACTATCCGGGTCTAGAAACGACGCCGAGTAAACAATACGTCCTTATGGCGACCGTCCGCAGCAACGTGATACTGGTGGTGTTTAAGGCCGTCGTGACTACAGTAACTCCACAATAAAAAACAGGCTACACACACCGAAGGCGATCATGAGCTGCAGATCTCTGAATCCTCCTCTCTCCCGTGCTGGAGCCAGAGCTGGCAGAGTGGAGAGCACAGCTCCCTGCATGCTACAGTTGGCTTCACGCCTCCGTTCACAGTGCAGCTTGAGTGACTCACATTCATCACTTAGTCCTTATTATCTCTTCTCATTCCAAGGATCTGGCTTTGTACGAACAAAGACTTATTTATTCCGCTATAGTGGCCATATACTGTCTACCATTTCTTCATTAAATCTGTATTATGCCTTCAACAATTTGTCAAAATTCATGTCAGGCTGTAAAACTGTTACATTTATCATTATACTACTAGAATCTGTTTAGAAAGTTAGGAAGAAGGAATCTACCTCTGTTTCACATGAGTGTGACTAGATTGTAAAAGTGTAATATTCTTCACACTGTTCTGGATTTTCCTTCAGCTACTTCTGTGCATTTTTAAGGGCCTCTTCAGCCAATTGGGACAAGACAAACAGGCTACAGTCAAGCTTGATGCAGGGAAGATTATACAAAGTATTGAATTACAAAAGGTGATCTGACAAAGAGATACATAGAAAGGCAGGGAATCAATTTAGTCTATCCTCCAAGGACAGCAAATGTCTGTAAATATGTACCAGTGCAGAGATATCTGAGTATCTCTCAGGTTTGCTCATAAGTAAGGAGAGAACATTCTCACTAGAGATGGTTAAGAATAATATGTTCTGTTCTCCATACAGTATTTGCCAGAGTAGCGCTCAAAATCTACTGTCCTCTTTGTAAACATGAAAGCAGCAGAGAAATGCAGTAGTTATTAAAAGAACTGACAGTCCAGCCAAAGCAGTGCCCAAGTTTTAAGTTTGAATGAATTTCATTCAAATGTGATTGTACTGGGATGAAAGCGGACGCCTCAAAATGTGGACAAAAATGCCAACTCTACCGTATCCGGCTGGCTGTATACCAACAGAGGTCATGCGTGCTGCACAGTGACATTTATTTTATACCCGGGTAACTATAGGCCCATGTTTTCATCAAGCAGCAACCTCTGGGGCTGACAATGAAGTGAAATGAAAATAGAAAAGCCAAAAAAACTGCAGTTCCTGGAGCGGCAGCTGGAGGCTATCTCCAAACGTGACTCTCCATGGACTCTCAAATTTAGCAGCATTAAAAATATGTTTATAGCCTGGCACAAAAAAGGCTTGGCTCTCTCCCTGACACCCAAGTGGTAGGTAATTTTTATTACTGTTATTTTATTTCATTTATAACTCCCCCATTTGGATTTTGTTAAAGTGTAAAGAGGTGTGACTGCTCTGATTGATGGGTGTGCCCACAGATGCAGCTGTAGCCAGCAGCTCTCTGCTTGGCCTCACCTTGAGCCATTTGAGTCACTAAACTGGACCTCTCCATTGTGTCTGTGGTGTTGGCGTCCTCTGGAGAATCTTTTAAGAGTTTATTTGACAAATAACATGGCTTGCTGTGAGATCAAGACCATCCAGAGAGTTTTTGTAAGTGGAATATTAGTATGATTTAATCTGTTGTGTAGCACTAAGTAGCAAGTTTGTATGTCTATTCCTCACACCCTGACAAGCTATATATGCAGCTTATTAGGTTTGTTAGGTTTTAGCACTCCTCTCTCATCCAGACAGGGTCAGTTCTTTCACCAAAACACATGTTGTGGCTTAAAAATGCCGGTGTATTCTGGGGTGACCGGCTTTAGAGCAAAGGTTTGTATTTTGAAAAAACAAACTTGTATTTATCACTACTATGACTGTGGTAGCATTTCAGTCACAGTCCCAGAAAGTCATTTTTGTGTTAGTTATAATAAACTATTGTAGAAGAATGTTAAAATGCTACAGTATATACTATCTAAATATCATATTCCATATTTTTTCTTTTTTGTTAATCATCTCCCTCTCAAAGCACATCAGCAATACAGCCCTTCCTTCACTGATAGTACAAATGCACCCTCTTACATATTTGTTTTAGCTCAATACTTTTCGCACACACCCTGATCCATCTTAATTGTCCACTCCATTTAAATATCATCTTGTGCTGTGTCCCAGTCAAAGATGGAAAGCCTGTTTGGATTGCCAGCTGAGCTCAGGGTGGCGGTGAATGTGATTGCTATTATGCTGGCAGTGCCCTGTGACTGCTGAGCAGTGATAGGCAGAGGGGAACCACTATTAGAACCATTGACTGCTCAGTACTCTGGCATGTTGTGATAATAGAGGGGAAATATTTTTACTTTAGCAGCCAGGCAATTAATGTGATCATACATATTCTGGCATATCCCCTCAATGACTTATTACTTGAGAACAAAGCAGTCTATTTGATCCTTGTTGGCACTGTGCTGTAGCCAAGTGAGAGATACATTCAGAAGGTATTTCATCTTCAAAAGGATTAGCTCCTAATGCAGAAATACTGCAGCGCTCCTTGCTGCTGGGAACAACTGAATCATTTAAAGCGAGGCCGTGCTTGGCAGAGATGAGCCCAACGTTGTAATCTGAAGTCATCTCAGAGAATTATGATTGCTCAGTTTTGTCTAGTTTCATATTTGAGGCTCAAATGCACTTCTGTTCCTCCTTCCTTATTTGGGTATATCTGTCAGAATGGGCAACAGTGAGGAACTACTTTTAGCCTGCTTGTGCTTTTGAGACAGAACCAAACCGATGAAACATGTGATGGGATGTAATGGGATATAGTGTTACCTAACATGTTGGGAGCCAGCAAATACTACAAACCATACTAGGAAAAGTTCAGTCATTTTAATTATAGATGAGTTTCTGGTGTTTACAATTTGCTAATAAGAATTTTCATAGTGCTTAGTCCAAAGTAAAGCCAAAAGACCTGACACAAACCCTGGAGTGCAGATATTGGCAGTTCTTGGCAGTGCGGTAATAGTTTCTACCAGATAGACAATGAAAACTTTGGTAGGGAAGGTGAGCAAGAGATTGCACATTAATAAACCAGAAAGACATAATGACAGAAGAACAACTTATAGAAAAGAGACTAAGGATTGATTAGCTTGAGGAATGACAGCTCTTAGCTAAATGCTAAAATGTTAAAGCTAACATTTTCTTAATTGGAAAGCTAATATATTGATGTTAGAAGAGCTAACAGTGTTGGCAATCATTATATTTGTTCATATGCTGGTTGTTATAGAAATTTATTAAATATTACTTGTTAAAAAAGTAACAAATTACTTAACCTTTAATTGTCCTCATGTCTAAGGAAGCAGTATGAGTGAGGCATGACATACCCATAGTCAAAGTGGCCAAGCAGCCTGATTGAAAAAGTCAATAATGTAGATTCAGTTTTGGCCTAAAGGCGGTGTGGAAGCTACAAACCAGAGCCGCTTCTCAGCTCAAGTCTGTCCAAATCCTCAAATGCATGAACTCAGGAAAGATTACAAGAAAACTTTACAGTCTTAGTGTATATCTTCTATTGCCAAAAATGCATTCTTTATTTTAATAACCTTAAATATTTTAAACTGATTTGGGCACTTTGCAAAATTTTGTTAATTCACTGAAGTCATTGCAGATACTTGGAAGATTATAGTTCCAATTTGAAAACCTCATGCATGAATACATTTACAGCAAAAAATAATAAAACAGGAGAGCTGTGACCTAATAATTGGGATCCTGTGTTTATCCAAAGCTGGGAGTTCACCGATGGAGTCTGGGAAGCATCGTTAGAGAGCAAAGTGATGAGCACATGACGGACCTAAAAGGTCAAGCATATGGACACTTGCCAACCCTTCTGGAAATGATGAATATTCACAGATGTGTCACAGAGATGTCAAATGTTCCTGTAGTCTTCAGTTCAAGTATGATGCTTTACACTGGAGCTCAGGCCTGCGTCTCAGTGGGGAAGCTCCTCTGAGAATATCTGACTGAAAGCAGCCAGAAAGCGTTTTAGGTGTTGAGGCATGCAGGGAGTGTACTAAAGTGTTGCGTTTAAATGAGCACGAGCAACATGTGGAACCAGGTGTAATATTGATTTTCAGCCATATGCAAATGTTGAATATAGAAAATGGAAGTCAGGATCTGTACTGGCTTAGCTGAAATGAAGAGAGTGGCTCAGCTTATTGGGATTTCCTATAACTAGGAAATTGAATGGTCGGTTCAACCAGATGGTACTTTGGTTCTTGTTTACAAGATCTCTCAGTTAGAGGTCATCACTATTGAACCCTAACTGTAAACTAAAGCATAACAGGGTTATTTTTGGATGAAGTTTGATCTGGCATCTTTCCTTATAAGAGTTGGACTGAATAAATCTGTTTCATTATTTATCCTCATGGATCATCAGCTGAGGATTATGACTAATTTCTTGAGGCATGCAGCTTTCGTCTCAGCATTTTAGCATGGTGTAATTATGTAGCCAACCATGCATATTAAGGATCCCATTTACCAGAACCTTATCTTAAAATGAGTCAGATGGAAATGTTGAAAAGTAGGCCAAAGACAGTATGTTCCTGAAGTTAAAGTTAGATTAATCACTTAATAAAATCAGATTTTTTTTCTTTTCTTTTCTTTTTTTAAAAAATTTGACTAACAAACAGATGGTTAAAATCAGAAACAGGTATGGTATCCATGGCTGGACATGATGAGGGATGTGATCCTAAACAAGATTAGTTTGCAAAAGAATGCTACAAAGGTTGAATTCGTTGACACACAGCACTACATATGGCGTATAACTCTCTCTGCATACCAGCATAAAAACATCATCCAAGTGGTGAATTACAGTGGAACAAACATTATAACCTTGGACCTGGAGAGCTAGCCAGCCAGCCATTTTCTTTGGCTTATCCACTTCAGGGTCACAGTTGGGATTAGCCTATCCCAGCTGTCATAACGCAATACTCAGGATACACCCTGGACAGGTCACCGATCTATCGCAAGTCTAATATAGAGAGACAGACAACTACTCACACTCACATTCACACCTACAACCAATATATAGTCACCTATTATGTATGTCTGTTGGCTGTTGAAAGAAGCTGGAGGACCCAAACGGACATGTGGAGAACATTCAAACTGAGGACTTTCTTGCTATGAAGCCTTGGTGTGGTGGAAAGGTCACCAAGCTCTACATCACCATCATTAAGTGGAAAATTAATTCTCCAGGCTTAGGAGAAGCCAACACCAACTACCTCATTACTTCTGGCCGGCTTGCAACTGTACGAGACTGAGAGTTTATAGGTGTACTGGTGAAGCAACTTGAATTCCTAGAGATTACACTGAATTTACACTGGGTTTCAGCTTCAGGTATCCAAGACACTTGATGACCCAAGCTATCATGATTGATAATGTGTTCAGATACATATCAAGATGTATTTCAGAATGCTTAAAGTGTCAAACTAACTAGAAGTTGTGTGATGCTGCAGGAAAACTCTAAGCTACCTTTTGATAGTGCTCAGGCAGAGTTCAAGACCTTTAGGTAATAGAGATAACCTCAAGATATTCCAAATCCTAAGAATATAGCAGACCAGAAGCAGTTCTATGAAGAATAATGTTCCAAATTTATTCTGAATATTTGGCTAAAGCCATAGGTGTAACATCCGGTAGCTGGGGTAGTGCCCTGGAATGGGCCCCTCCCATACTGTATATTGGATGCTCATACTCTCAGTATTACAGTAACAAAGAAATATCATAAGGGTTCCACCATATATTTAAGTCATGGGTCCATGTTGCGAACCAAAGCCTAACTTTGGTTTTGTTGCATACATTTCCCGTATTGACTGAATTTTAGCTCTTGAATCTCTTGAATCGCTTCAATCATTTTTGTACATAGCATATTTTAACTTATTTGAATAATATCAACACTTAAAAAAGGATATGTGTAAATTAAATATTTTGTTATATTGGAGCAGGCTGTAAAATCAAACTGTTTCTCAGAAGGAAAGTGGGATTTTTAGGACACTGGAGCCTAAACATTCACTGGCTAATGTTAGGTTATATCCAGCTACTGTTTTTGTTGTTTAGCTGGCTCTTGTCAGCTGTCCAGAGACGGGAGGGGGCATGTCTAATCTGCTGACAGTAATTGCAACAATATCTGGTATAAATAAATAATCATGTTTATGCACGTTTTTGTGTGATACTTCAGATCAGGAGATGAGGCTTGAAGTGAGGAGGAAGAGGAGGAGGAGGTTGAAATAAGGGAGGAGAGAGAGCAATGGTGGAGGAGGCAGATGAAGAGGAGGAGGGGAAAGACATAGCGAGAAAGAGATGATGTAAATGCACATGTACAAATTTAAATGGTCATAGTTTGAAAGAGCCATTTGTGATCTTTAAAAGTAACTTATGAGGTGTATTTCGTATATGGCTGGCCTCTAGCCACATACTTAAAATGCAATTAGCCAGAATGGTGATGTTCATCTTGACCACTGTACTCTAGATGGCAGGGCAACATGGCAGCTGTGACAAACAGGCTCCTGCTTCTATGTATTTTTAATGGATTACTTCCAAGCTTATGCATCAATTTGTTGGAAGTCATAATTACACACTAATCAATGTATATTTATGAGTAAATCATTCTTTTTTCTATTAAACAACCTCCCAAAATTACTGACTGTACCTTTAAATTATGTTTAGCAAACAAAGCAAAAAAGTGGTGCTCAAGAGAGAAAGTCGAGAAGAGAGCAGGATAAGCACACCGCCAGGACTTTGGATTTAAGGAGGGCTGTCAATGACTTTGCACTTACAGTATGTGTGTGTGTGTGTGTGTGTGTGTGTGTGTCTGCCAGGGGCTTGTCATGGAGTTGTTCTACCTGTGGCTACAGCTACCAGAAATACTTTTTGGATAATGCTGCCAGAAGAGGTTCAGTTACTGAATATTTATTGGGTGCATTCAGTAAAGAGATGAAAAATTCGAACTGTATGTGTGCCATAAGCACACCTTGTCTGTATACCTGTGAGTTAGATAAAAACGTGGTGGCCCTTAAAGGGATCAGCTGAAAGAAGAAGTGTGCAAAAATGCATTATGTTTGACAGATAAATAATAATATCGACATCTCATAAAAAATAATAATATGCATTTCCTCCCAGTACAGATCAAACAAACAATAGTTGCAGCTTGTTGTTATGTCATAGTTACCTGGCAGTATTTGTTGTCGTGAGCAGTGTCTTGAAGTTGATGCTTTACCGCGAGGTTTCTTCAGCAGTCCCAAAGGTCTGTTCTGCTCCCACCTTTACTCTCATCCCTCTGAAAAAAACAAACGCTGACATCTGTGATTCCACCGCCTTGTTAAAAAATGAAAAAGGAGCGTGTTTGGTCCCTTTGGCCAGTGTTTTGGGAACCACACAAAGACTTTGAACACACTCAGCACACAGTAAAACACTTGCTACTAGGCAACTGTGTTCTCCTTGTACCTCTTTCAATTTTATTTAGCATGACAAGTGTTGTGTGGGCAGACGTAGAGTAATATATCAGGAGAATTAAAAATCACAAGAAAATAAATGGAAACAGTCTTTGTTGCACGAGGATGAGAGTTACTGCTGTGGACGGGACGCAGGCCTGTGGAGGAGACTCTGTCTGCCTCACCTCTGAAACAGATGGTGGAGCTGAGGGCAGTGCAATTAGCCAGATGGACTCAACATTTGATCTCAAATAAAATAAGACTGCCATCGCTCAGTTAAAATTCTGAAACAAACATAATATATTAGTACCCCCCACCCCGAAGCCAATTTTAATGTCAGGGGGTTGATATCTGGAATCATGTGTTTTATTTTACACACAGACAGAAAAGACAAGTTAAGTCATTAAGGCAACATCAAATCACAGTCAACTTCTTCTCAACTATCTGATCCATCACTTGTCTTGGATACAGTGAGGGAAATAATTATTTGATCCCCTGCTGAATTTGTAAATTTGCTCACTTACAAATAAACAGTCTCTAATTTTTTTTTCATGGTACTGTAGTTTTGTTTTAGTGGAGAGAGACAGAATATCAACCACAAATCCAGAAAACACATCACATGAAAGTTATAAATTGATTTGCATGTAATAAGTATTTGATCACCTACAACCCAGCCGGAACTGTGGTGTTGTCGCTTTCCATTGCATTTTTGCTTCTTTGGTGCAGGTACCCCGTCTCAGATAATAAAACATAAGTATGATTCTTCATATCTTGACCACAAAAAAATCAGAGCCGGCCCGAGGCATGGGCAACATATGTGGCTGCTTAGGCCCCCCTCACCTAAATTTTTCATGAAACTTTTCTTTTTTCTGTGCACATTGGTAACCAACTCCAAATGTAGTTCGCTATTGCTAGCTGGCTAAGTATGGTATTTATCATGTCGTTATATCTCTATGAAAAAATACAACCTGTCAGCCCGTGCCACCATCCTCAGTGTGTTTCTTATTTCACATATTTTCTAAAAAGCCTGTGCCACCTAGATTGGATATGGCATGCATTGATACTTGTCCCACGCTGATCAATGTCATGTACAGGACATAGTTTTACAATGTATATCATACTGAAATACAGCTTTATCTATCCATGAAGCCAGATGACACACTTCAATTAGTTAAACTGCAGGAATGTCTTAAAGGCCTGGATGACCTCTAATTTTCTGCTTCTGAATTTAGATAAATCTGAAATTCTTTACTTGGACCCACAAATCTTAGAAACATGGTGTCTAATCAGATACTTATTCTGGAAGGCATTACCTTGGCCTCCAGTAACACTGTGAGAAATCTTGGAGTCAGTATTGAGCAGGACATGTCCTTCAGTGCACATGTTAAACAAATATGTAGTACTGCTTTTTTGCATTTACGCAATATTTCTCAAATTTGAAACATCCTGTGTCAGAGTGATGCTGAAAAGCTAATTCATGCATTTATTGCTTCTAAGCTGGACTCTTGTAATTCATTACTATCAAGCTCCCTGAAAAGCCTTCAGCTGATCTAAAATGCTGCAGCTAGAGTACTGACAGGGACCAGAAAGAGAGAGCATAGTTCTCCCACATTGGCTTCTCTTCATTGGCTCCCTGTTAAATCCAGAATAGAATTTAAAATTCTTCTCCTCACATTCAAGGTCTTGAATAATCAGGCCCCACCTTATCTTAAAGACCTCATAGTTCCATATCACCCCCAATAGAGCACTTTGCTCTCAGACTGCTGGCTTACTTGTGGGTCCTAGGACACTTAAGAGTAGAATGGGAGGCAGAGCCTTCAGCTTTCAGGCCCCTCTTCTGTGGAACCAGCTCCCAATTTGGATTCGGGAGACAGACACCCTCTCTATTTTTAAGAATAGGCTGACTGTTGGGTTTTCTGTGTAATAATTGTAGGGTCTTTACCTTACAATATAAAGCGCCTTGATGCGACTGTTTGTTGTGATTTGGCATTGTATAAATAAAGTTGAATTGAATTGAAAATACATTGTTTTTCAGTGGGCTTGTGTACATGCATCCTAAAAAAAAAATTAATAATCAACTTTAACCCTTCAACATTAATAATTGTTAGGTTCAGGAGACAATGAAGTGGTATGAAGGTGGCCCCAAATTAAATTTTGCTTAGGGCCCCTTCAATGTTTGGGCCAGTTCTGGCTGTACTTGTAAGGACATGGAGTGGCCTAGTCAGTCTCCAGACTGGGGGATCAAATATTTATTTCACTCAATGACATGCAAATCAATCACTGTGTATTTTCTGAATTTTTTGATATTCTGTCTCTCTCCATTAAAATGAAACTACCATAAAAATTAGAAACTGTTCATTTCTTTGTAAGTGAGCAAACTGTGTGTAGTCGTCATCACCAGTTGGTTCAGTTACATCTTTTTTTTTTACTGTCAGTGATCAACAATAAAAATGTGCTTGTGGAATGTCAGGAAAACACTGCAAGACCCTGTGAACCTTTAAACAACAGGAACTTAGTCATAGACATGTTCTTCTCTACTTAGGTCGACCTAGTCACAGCTTACTCAAATCTAAACACACAAGTGTGTTACACACCACTGACATTAGTTGTCACAAATAGACATCCATAAATTTGTCTTAGAAAGGCTAGCAGTAAAACTCCAGAGCTTGAATAAGAATCATCATGTTTTTAGATTATCTTCAATGTAACGCTGGAATCAGGAGTTGCTCATAGCTAATCTGGAACATCTTTAGTGGTGCCAGTTGGCCAATATGTAAATGCTTAACAAAAGCCCATAGCTGACTGTGTCCTCCATTTCAACTCATAATTCCACCCAGTTAATTAGATAATGCCCACTTTCCTTTTATATTCCTGTTTAAAAAGTATAATTCTGCAGTTAATGATGCATTTATGTGTTATGCTCTCTTGGTGATCTTCTTGACATATCTGACCGTTTACTTTCCATGCTCAAGCATGCAATGCTAAAGCTGTAAGATACACTATACTTACATACATGCATACATATAGTGTTTTAATTACAGTACTTTCATCAAGAAAATTCTTACATAATCTAACAAAAAACTTGTGAAGGAGCCAAAATAATTAATAATACAGCCACATATATTAATGCAATACGTAACAATAGGTCATGAAAAGTGTA
>JAMQGT020004065.1:0-50504 GCA_024447675.2 Pterophyllum scalare
GTTTTTTTTATCACTGTTTTCTACCAACTTTATTCTAGTCGCTGTTCATTTGTAATATCATTCAGCAGTCTCACAATCCTCACAGATTTAACACTTGTCAGCAGCAAATGTCAAGACAGTCCAGCTGACCTGAGCTGTCAAAGCATTGCTTTCTTCAAGGATTTTAAAATGCCATCACACAATCAAAGGGATCAACCCTAACACAGAAAAGTGGATACATTTCCATAAATTATTATACTTTAAAGACTTTACATCTAGGATTTTTCTGTAACATTATGGAATATGCCACAAAAACAGGAAAGCATCAACAAGAAATATAAAAGTAACAAGTAGTTAGAAAACATGAAAAACACTTCGGTTTAAATCCTTCCACTGCTACCAGGCTATTTCAAAAAGGCTTTTCATGGTATGTAATGCTGCTTTGCAAGTGACTCGGGATACTGAAATTACTTTAAAATGAATACATTTATGTGCACTAAGAGCTCAAAAAGCAGATACAGCCAGCAATCTCCCTCTCAAACATGCAAATACACTTACATGTACAAAGCGCAAGGTGATTTTTCATGGACTTTTTGCCCATTTCTGCTGTGCAGTTCAATGGAAATACCAAATGACCCTCATGATGATACACAAGAATGTGGAGGTAGATGTTTGACATTCCTCCAGAAGTGCCTGTCTCCTTTGCAGAACCATCAGTGCTGTATCAGTAAAGCCTCATTAGAGCTGGAATCTGACTGTAGAAAGGGAATTTTTGCAACATTAACTTTAACATTGCCAATCTAGTAAATAATATTCCAGTTATGGCCCAGATTACCGGCTAGTGAGAGAAAGTGAAAGGGAGGCAGGAAATATTCTGAAAAGGGAACCCATGTACATATGTAATTTGTGCAACAATTTTTTTTTGTTTTGTTTTATTTTATTTGTTTTTTTTCTTTGGGGGCTTGAGAAGCAATTTAAGAGAAGTGCAGGGATACTGAAATTGCCTTTTAGGATGACTAGTGTAACAATTTTGTGTGTTCGAGAAAATTGTGATGTATTGCGGGACTGTGCACTAAAATACACCATGCTGCAATAGATAAATAATTATGGCTGTTATACCCCGTTTAGGGGTGGCTGAGACACAACATGCAAGAGATCCGTCTTCCCCAGGTCCCAAGCAGACACAGGAATATCTTGTTAAAACTGATATATGCTGTTTTTATTTGACAACAGGTTTACAACACTTACTGAGCTGAAATTAGCATCAGGTTGAGCAAAGGCCAAAATAACAAAAAAAAACAAAATATATAAATAATTATAGCCAAACTAACCAATAGACCACATACCAAAGTACTGTTTACCTCTTTAGCAAAGAAAACAGGAAAAAATCAGGTCAAAATTAAAGGCGGCTCACTCCAACATGAGGAAAGGATTAATTAATCCTATCCTTTTTTCTAAAGATTATCATTACTAAACAGCTAATATGCTCCTTAGAATCCAATATGTCCAAATGCACATTTTTGCACTTATATCAATATATATATATATATTTTTAATCTGTGGTATCAAGCTACTAAAACTGCACATTCAAACACACAGACACACACACACGTGCACACACGTGCAAATGAACAAGGTGCTAATGGATATGTGCCCTACCTCAGTACAACATAGAAGCTCCTGTCAGGCATCATAGTGGTTAAGATGAAAAGGCATAGAAAGGAATTAGCAGAAATACCAGAGGGGCAAAACACCAGCTACTGGTACATAGAATGGTCACCAGAGACTGGAAGCCCAGACTGATCAACCCTTGTGCCGCCTGGATTGGTTACAGGACAAGAAAACCTATGACTCAGTGCCTCACACATGGATCTTTGAATGCCTAGAACTGTACTAGATCAACAGGACACTCAATTCAATTCAATTCATTCTAATGCCATATCACAACAACAGTTGCCTCAAGGTGCTTTATATTGTAAAGCAATATTATTGTAGGTCTTTACCCTAAAATAATACAGAGAAAACTCCAACAATCAAAGAACCCCCTATGAGGAATCACTTGGTGACAGTGGGAAGGAAAAACTCCCTTTTAACAGGATGAAACCTGCAGCAGAACCTGGTTCAAGGAAGGATAGTCATCCACTGTGACAGGTTGGGGGTGAGGGGAGGGTGACAGGACAAAAGAAATGCTGTGGAAAAGATCCAGAGATTTTTAATGTAATTATTACATGCAGAGTGGCATATAAAAACAGAGTGAAAAGAGGTGAGTGGAAAAAAAAAACACTCAGTACATCATGGGAAGCTCCCCAGAGCCTAGGCCTATTGCAGCATAACCAAGGGAAAGTTCCAGATTATCTGATCCAGCCCTAACTATAGACTTTATATTTTAAAAAAAAGGAAAGTTTTAAACCTAATCTTAAAAACAGAGAGGGTGTCTGTCTCCCAAATCCAAACTGGGAGCTGGTTTCACAGGAAAGGGCCCTGAAAGTTGAAGGCCTGAAGGGGTCATATGGCACTATGAGATGAGGTCTTTAAGAATAAAATGATTATTCAAGATCTTGCATATGAGAAGAAGAATTTTAAATTCAGACTAAGAGCCTTCATTATGAATTCAGCGGGGATGTGGAAAACAACACTAGAGGCCAACTTCAAGCTAATTGCACAAGTCACCATCAAGTGCAGGATTTACCAAGGAGATCCTCTGACCCCACTACTGCATAGGCCTTAACAACTTCAACCAGATGATTAAAAAGACTGGCTACAGGTACAGACAATGCGAGGGAGCAACCATTAGCCACTTTATCTACATGGATGACATCAAACTGTATGCCAGCTACAAGTCCCTTGGAATCTCACAGGCAAATGGGAACCATGAAGGGGCCACTAGAAAAGCTGCTATTGCCAAATACCTGCAGAGAATAAGGCAAGTCCCGAAGAGTCAGCTGAATGGGAAGAACACGATCCAGGCAATCAACACCTACACCATGACAGTCATCAGATACCCTGCTGGGATAATAAGCTGGCTAAAGTAGGAGATTGAAGTCACTGACATCAAGACATGAAATCTCATTAACATGGATGAGGGTTTTATCCCAAATTCAGCACTCTGAGACTGTACGTTAAGTGAAAGGAAGGGGGCTGAGGACCAGTGAGTGTCAGAACCACTATCCAGGATGAAGCAACAAAGATCTGTGAGTACATCAACTGATCATCTGCTTAGTGAATACCTCTGGCAGCAGAAACCTGAGATAGAAGAGGAGCAAGAACAGGAACCATAATTGAAGGACAGGTCTCTGTATGGCATGGAAAAACTGGCAGATAGATGAAGTGGCTCATACTGTACTGAAAAATCCTACCAACAACTGGACAAAGCTGGACTGAAATACAGCATAGAGGAACAGGAACAAGCTCTAAGTACAAGATTGATAGAGGTCACTAAACCAGGCAAGACCTCAGGTGCAGGCTGTGCAGAAATGCCTTTGAAACAATCCAGCACATAACAGCAGAGTGCAAGATGCTAGCAGGAAGGGCATACATGGAACGCCATAACCAAGTGGCTGGTGTAGTATACAGGAACATCTGTGCTGAGTATAGCCTGGTCCCGAGGTCAAAATGGGATACACCCCGAAAGGTGGTAGAGAATGACCAAGCTAAGATCCTGTGGGACATCCTGATACAGATGGACAAACTGGTGATGGCTAACCAACTCGACATAGTAGTGGTGGACAAACAGAGGAAGGAAGCTGTAGTGATAGATGTAGCAACACCAAGCGATTGCAACGTAGGAAGAAGGAACACTCAATCAATACCAAGGTGTGAGAGAAGACCTAGAGAGGATGTAGAAGCTGAAGGCAACAGTGGTGCCTGTGGTAACTGGAATACTTGGGGCAGAGGCCCCCAAACTTGGGGAGTGGCTCCAACAGATTCCAGGAATGATATCCAAGATCTCTGTCCAGAAGTGTGTCGTCCCAGGAACAGCTAAGATACTGCGCAGGACCCTCAAGCTCCCAAGCCTCTGGTATAGGACCTAAGCTTGGAGGACAAAGACTTCCTGCAGTTTTGACACATTGTGTCCGAATACATTTTTCAAAAGAAAAATCTAAAACATTACATGAATTTAATGAAAAAAAACTGCCACTACTTCATGTTTCATGTGTTCACCTTTTTGGCTGCCTCCCCTTCCTGTTGGCTTGCTATAATGTCAGTGTGCCAGCACTAAGTAAGGTAAGCAGAGAAATCAGAAATGCAATTGGAAGCATCACTGTTGACCCCATAACTCCTGCTTTTCTGTCCACCATTTATCTGCCAAACCAAAGGTAGCTCCCCACCACACTTCCTTTCTTCCTCATCTTTTACTCCTTTTACCCTCTTTTACCTTTTAAACATCTTTGATGTTTCTGTTGAAGGGGAGATAAACACAATTCATTGCTGTTGCAAACTTTTAATGTTTTTTCCTTTGTTTTGAAGCTTCTCTTATATTATTCTGTTAGTCATTCTTTGTTGTTTCTCTCTCTTTTTTTTAAATAAATTGCCCATTGGTGATTGCCTACAGGTTAACTTATTATTTTTATACAACTCTAAATACCGCTGTGCTATTAATACTACAGTGGTTGTCACTTCTACAGCAGCTGGTGTATTTGATTTTAAAAGGTGGCCTGGCTTCCCATAAAATTCAAGGTCAGTGGGACTTCTAATGAGTTTTTAATTTCAGCAGTCAAAAAATTCAAAGTACAAATGCTGTGATCTTATTTTATGCTTGTCTGAATCAATACTGTGGAGGGGCAATTATAGATATTATTTCAAGACGTCCTGCTACAAGACAGCAAATCCATGGGTCAATTGTCAAAGTAGAGAAAGAGTAGGAATTACTTCCTGGGACAAAATACAAGTGAGTCAGCCAGGAGTGTAGTGAGCATGTCTGGCCCTAAAAGCTTAAAATAGAGCCAGAAGTTATTTGTTTTATCTTCCAAAGGTGCCTTCCTGTCTCCTGCCTCTTCTCTCCTTTTGTCGCTCCCTCTTTTCCTTTCTATCTATCCTTCGATCTATGTGCTGAGTTGGCTAAAGTGGAGTTAACGAGGATAAGTGGACCACACATAGGCAAAATACTTCAATAAAGAAAGCTAGAGCAGATGTTAATGATTATGGATTTACAAGGATGGGGAAGAATACATAATCACTCCTCACCTGGATCTACAGCTTCACTATGTACATTTACTTTCAGCAAGAAAGTTTAAAGAAGGAAGCAATTTATTGCAGCTTTCAGCTGTTTTCAGGGAACGAATTCAGTGAATATCATTAACAGTTTAAGACTTTAGAGTTTCTCTCATGGTGAGCTTCATATCTTTTTCTGTTTTGCTATATGAAAATGTTCCAAACAATCCAGAAACCCTCATCACTTTATATTTAGTCATTTTTTTTCCTTCAATCTTGGTGCCAACACATTATAGAGTACTATCAGTTCCACTACCTTCCCTCATATTAATTTTTCTCCTGGTTGGTTTTATATCCTTTCCCTCACCCCTAACTCTTAACTCTCCCACATTAAAGCTGCATACCAATCATTCCAGGTTTAATACCCCACTGAGATTAGCAGGTACAATATTATGGAAGACATCCACAGTGCTGTAGTACAATAGCCAGCAAAGTATGCAAACTTGCACAGAGTAGTTTATAACAGAGGAAAACTATTATAAGAAGAAGTTCAGACTACAGTTTAATGTGCCTTGGCTGATTTTCAAAGGGTGAATATAGAGATACAAATAAAAACATAAATATTTGATGCCACACGGTAAAGGTTATACATTTACTGGTGCAGAATAGGAATCGCAGAGGTCCAACCTTTCCACAGTTGAGCTACTCATTAAGTAACAAAACAGGTCATTGATTTTACAGCTTTGTCCAGGGATTTTATAGAACATAAGTGACTCTCATAAGATTTCACTATGCCTCATTAAATCAGAGATGTAGATGATCACGCAAACATTTTCTCCACTGTAATGACAATAAGCCAAAGTCCTCAAAGAAGGTACACACAAATTAGAGAGGACAACTCAAGGTCACCTCACAACATGTAATATTGCTAGTCTGTCTTAACAGAAAATGAAGCAACATTTTATTCTTAGATACCTTTAAGTTTGCATTTTTTTTAGTGTAAAATAAGTAAATATGCTAATTCAGCTATAAATATATAAATATTGAAGAATGAGACACACGTGCCACCCCATCTTTAAAATTGATTTCATAATACATGAAAAGGCTTTTAGAGCTTGCATAACTTAATAGATGACCTTCTTATGAGACAGTTGCATTGAAGTGCAAAATTGTTGCTTGATCCCTAAGAGTACTGGTAGACATGCAAATGGTGCCATCTGTCCACTTTGGAATCCTAATATGGAAACAAAATTTGACTTCAAAATATTCATGTGGTGCCTTACTCTACCATTGCATTTTTTTCTCCACAACAGAAAATGACATTCATTTAAGGCACTGCATTATAATATAATTTCATATCATGTAAATGTTTACCTTAGCTTTAAAAAAACAAAACATGCTCATTCATTCTGTTAAATGCTGCTTTTTATTATCTTTGTTTTTTCAGCAATTAAGTGTTTTAACCTTTCTTGTCTCATGGCTTTGTTGTTTTCTTAACAACTGCGACTAGTACTTTCTCAGTTGTTACAAAAACATTTGGGTCATATTGCTGTTCCTGAAATATTCAGTTAAGAAAAAAAGAAGAGTGGAATTAAAATGCTTTCGTTTGTTTATTCTGTTCCTCTCCGTCATTGATTTTAGACTATCAAGTAATACTTATAAAACTAGGGCAGATGAGATAACTATCACATGATCCTTTTCAAGGAAAACATATTAAACTTACTGTATCAAGACATGCAGAGAGGCAAATAAGGGTTGATTGCTGGATTTTTTAGAGGTCATTTACAATGATCAGATGAAATATTGCCAAAACCCACTAAAGACAGGAAAAAATGAGAGACCTTAGTCCTGTGATCCCTTTACCTAATTATAGAATTCTCTTTTCAGGTTACTTTATTTTTGTTTTCTTTGTTTGTCCTCTGAAGAAAAAGCTTAACTCTCAGAGCGTCATCAGACTGTTGGATGCCACTATTGCAAAGTATGAAATATAGCCACACACTGTGAAATATATATACCTAAAAAATATCTCTGTTCTCCACCGATGTCAATAAAACAGTAATCACTGAATATGTGATCATTCTCTTTGTTACCCTTTGATAATATTACACCATTCTTTGTTTAATTTAATTTTCCCAAAAGAAAATATTTCACACATCCAGGAGGCAGGGTACATCCCGGACAGGTTTACAGTCTGTCACAGGGCTAACACAGAGAGACAGCCGACCATTTGCACACACATTCACACATTTGGGGTAATATAGAATCAGCAATTAACCTAGCCCCACTAAGTGCATGTCTTTGGACTGAGGGCGGAAGCCGGAGTTCCCGAAGAGAACACACGCGGACACAGGAAGAACATGCAAATTCCACACAGAAAGGCCAGATGGTGGATTCTTGCTGTGAGGCAACAGTGCTAACCATCGCGCCAGCATGCTACCCTATCAATGGATATTTTACGTTGAATTTTCTACCATTTCTATATGCAAATAGTTGTAAAATTGTATTCTTATAAAGTACTTTGTTGGCATTGCAATGTGTATAGAATAAACATACACTATATGAGAGTAGACATATAAAGCAAATATTTAATTAATAAAAGTATGATGTGTTATTAAAAAAAATATATATATTACAAATGAATGCATGATGTGACCATATGGTGCAAAACTTTTATAGAGGTGCCAAAAAGAATTAAGAGCTTTGAGTAACAAATGGCACACCAATTACTGAACCACCGGGCTGCTGTGATGATTAGAACTTTGTGGACAAAATCAATTTTTGGGGTTGTAATGGAATTATAATATGCAAATCTATTGTAAAATTGCAGTAAATTGATTTTAAATGGTCAAAATGTCTCTTGGGTAGGACCCCCAGAAACCCTTTCTAAGGCTATGCACTTTTTGACCTTATTAAAATTTCTTTTGAGCTTCTCTGACACACTTGGGTGTGGGGGTGGATGGGTGGGCAGGCAGACTTGTAAATGGATATGGAAAAATGGTCAGGGAGGCAACACAGAACAGTTGAATTACCTTTTCAACAGCTGGAATAAAACTGCATCTGTAAATAGGTTGTGTATGTGATGAATTATTTGCCAAAATAGTATTTGTGACCCAGAGGGGATATAAATGAAATGAGGAAATTCTGTTTGACTCACTGTGGCTTACAACTGCAAAGTACAAATAAGGGCAACAAGCCAACTAAAAGTCAGGAATGCAGTAATAAAGTCATCCTACATACTGTATCCTTTATTGTTTCTATTTGTGTGTTTTTTATAGACTGCAGTCTGAAAAATAGAGAACGCTAACATAAAATCTAAGGATATAAAGTATACACCTAATAAATTCACACACAATTGTTTTTATGCATAAAAAACAATGCTACTTGTAGTGTGATACATATAAATAGTAAGATACAAAATAAAAACTTAGTTTTTTACATTTCTGCTTTTTTTAAAGAAAAAAAAACTTTTTACATCACTGTTCTTTTTGCTGTTCATTTCAGAAGCACAATGCTATGGGCTTTATTCTGATATAAATGTTTGGTTATCCAGTCATTGTCATTTCATTATTTCCCTGCTTTTGTCAATTACTTTGATTTGGGCCATTGCTTGATGAGGTGCTCTCTTGTCCAAAGGGATTACATGTCTGGCTGGTGTTGCCAGTGGCTACACTGGTGTGTTAGGAGTGGCAGCACAGTTATTCAGTGTAACTTGAAGATAGCATCTAAATGTTTGTCAGATCCATTTCCTACTGTTTAGGGTTGCCATTACTTTTATTCTGTCAGGACTGTCACTTCAGATGGGGAACTGCATCAGCTCACTGTTGTCCCCTAAAGCGGAATGACTACAAGAGACTGTATTCTCCCAAAGATACAGCTTTCCAAATCTGAAGCAGCCAGGCCTTAAGCTGGGGACTCGGAAAAATGTATCTTAGAGGACCATTTATCACATTGGTTTTTTTGGTTGGCCTTATTGCATATGCATTTGTTAGACTTTTCCTTTCAGACTGCAACATTCTGGAAGGACAGTATATCAGTACATAAATGAATCATATAAACATGATTTCCAAAGGTTTGCAGCAGGTAAGTTATTGCAAAATCCTTAAAATTTATTGCTGAAAAAAAAAGAAAAGCCGTTTTATTTTGGACTGCCAAACGGAGACATTATTAGAACAAGTATATAAAGGTAAATACTGTAACTAAATGTTCATGGCAAAGTTTTGGTTGTGTTTTATAATGCTTCATTGGGACCAACATATTCTGAATCTTAATAATGTTGGTATTTTCATGAAATGGTTACATAACCTAACTTAACTGAGCTAAAGTTCTGGAGGGAGTGGGAGAATCCCCAGCCAAGTTCCTTTATACATTTCTACACTGAGATCAGTCCATAAAAAAACTGCAAAGGCTACAAGAGCATCTGCGTGTCATTTCTCAGCACTGTACACATACAAACTTTGACTTTCATGTACTTTTTCTTTTTCAGCTTGTTTTGTTTGTGTAGAATCTCTTCCATACCATAACAAAATGTCTCTCCAAATTATAGGAGCAGATCCAGAATTCCAAGGTTTTCTCTGTAATTATTGTAGGCTTTTCAACCTTACAGTATAAAGTGCCTTGAGGCTACTGTTTGTTGTGATTTATATAAATAAAATTGAACTGAATTGAATTGAAAATGTGTTAAATTCTTATATTACCTTTAATAAATATAACATCATTTTACATGCAAAAATAAAGACAATAAAGACAATATAGATGCTCATATTTAGACACAAAACAGTGACAACAACAAAAATGATCTGATGGTAAATAATCGTTTGTGTTTTACAAATCCAACCTGTCAGCTGTTAAGCAGAGATTCCAAACACATAGACTGAAATAAGAAAGACCTTCTGTGGAAAAATCCTGCACTCCTCATTAGCTGTAAGATTTATTGATGTCACACGTTTAACCACGCACAGAGTTGCAGTTTTAGCACACTGTTAGCATATTAATATTGTTCATTAATATACTTGAGCCTATTAATGGAGCCTATCTATCTATCTATCTATCTATCTATCTATCTATCTATCTATCTATCATTTATTATTTATTTAGCTAGTTTTTTCATTCTAACGTTGGGTAAAACTTATAAACACAAAACAGTGTTATGCATATATTTGAATTTAATGTTATTTATCATTGTACCTATTTAACTAAACTGCATGCTTGTACAATTCATAAAATATATGAATCTGCTTAATGAAATGCAAATGGAACAGAATTATTTATGTGGCAATGGAAATATGTTTTTGCTGTTAACATTATTACATTTGTTTTTAGCATTTAGGCATTTATATCACCATTGAGTGTTTAGCCTAATAATAAGATATGGAATAATAAATTAATAATAGTAAACAAACCACTCCAGTTTGCTGAAATAACTTCCAGCACCCATACATATCCTTTGTGCCTGAATGGCTCTCTGAGTCTCTGAATAGTGATATTTTAGACTAATGATACATATTTCAATTCATTTCAAGTTTATAGCCCCTCAAGGTGCTTTATACTGTAAGGTAAAGACCCTACAGTATTCTGGAGAAAACTCCAACAATCAAGCAGCCACCTATGAGCAAATACTTTGTGATGATAGGAAGGAAAAAAACTCTTTTACAGGAAGAAACTTCTGGCAGAACCAGGCTCAGGGAGGAGCAGACATCTGCTGTGACTGGTTGGGGGTGAGGGGAAAGAGAAAAGAAGAAAGAGAAGAGAAAAGAAAAGAAAAAGAGGACACAGAGGACAAAATGCAGACTAAGGGAGAGAGAAGACAAAAATGTAATGATATGCTGCAGTGGTATATAAACACATGGGGAGTGAAAAGAGGTGAGTGGAGAAGAAGTGCTCAGTGCATCACATGAAGTCTCGCAGCAGTCTGAGCCTATAGCAGCATAAATAAGGGATGGTTCAGGGTCACTTGATCCAGCTTTATCAAAAAAAAGGAAGTTTTTAATCTAATCTTAGGAGTAGACAGGGTGTCTGTCTCCCAAATACAAACTGGGAACTGGTGCCACAGGAGAGTGGCTTGATAGCTGAAGGCTCTGCCTCCCATTCTACTTTTAGAAACTCCAGGAACCACAAATAAGTCTGCAGTCTCAGAGTGAAGTGCTCTTTTGAGACAATATAATACTATGAGATCTTTAAGATATAATGGGGTCTGATCATTCAAGACTTTGTATATGAGGAGAAAGATTTTAAATTCTGTTCCGGATTTAACAGGGAGCCAACGAACACATGCTAATATAAGAGAAGCTCATCATTGTCAGTACTCTCACTGCAACATTTTGAATTAAATGGAGGCTTTTTAGGGAACTTTTAAAACAACCTGGGAATAACGAATTACAGGAGTACAGTCTAGAAGTAATAAATGCATGAACTAGTTTTTCAGCATCATTCTGAGACAGGATGTTTCAGAACTTGAGTGACATCCCATTTTTAATGCATAGGGTTTCATATGATGTCGGCCCACCCTTTGCAGCTGTAACAGCTTCAGCTCTTCTGGAAAGGCTTTCTGCAAAAGTTTAGGAGTGTGTTTATGGGAATTTTTGACTATTAATTGAGAAGTGCATTTTTGAGGTCAGAGACAAGAAGGCCTGGCTTGCAGTCTCCGCTCTAATTCATCCCAAAGGTGTTCATCCCCAAACTATTCCCACAAATTTGGGAGCATCAAGTTGTCTAAAATGACCTTGTATGCTGAAGCATTAAGAGTTCTTTTCACTGGAACTAAGAGGCCGACTACAACTCCTGAAAAACAACCCCACACCATAATCCTCCTCCACCAAACTTTAAACTTACACAGTTCTCCTGGCAACCACCAAACCTAGACTCGCCCTTTGGATTGCCAGATCAAACGTGATTCATCACTCCAGAGAACATGTCTCCACTGCCCTGTCCAGTGGCAGTGTGCTTTATACCACTGCAGCTTGGTCATGGAAACCCATTCCATGAAGCTCTCTACCCACTGTTCTTGAAATAATCTGAAGGTTACATGAAGGTTCAAGATCTGTAGCGACTGACTATGGAAAGTTGGTGACCTCTGCACACTATGTGCCACAGCGCCTGCTGATCATTTTACGTGGCCTACCACTTCGTGACTGAATTGCTGTCGCTCCCAGTCGCTTCCACTTTGTTGTAATACCACTAATGGTTGACTGAAATATTTAGTAGTGACTGGACTTGTTGCACAGGTGTCATCTTATCACAGCACCATGCTGGAATTTACTGAGCTCCAGAGAGTGACCCGTTCTTTCACACATGCTTATAGGAGCAGTCTGCCTGCATAGGTGCTTGGTTTTATACACCTGTGGCCATGGAAGTGTACTGTAGGGTATTTACCTTATAATATAAAGCACCTTGAGGTGACTGTTGTTGTAATTTGGCACTATATAAACTGAAATTGAATTGAAATAAAATGGAGCTGACTGGAACAGAAGATGATTTAGGTGGGTGAGTAACTACTTTAGGCAACATAGTGTAATATACAAACGAAAGAAACCAGTCCTTTATATTCATTTAATATTGGTGTTGAAGGACATTTCCTGATCATGAGTGATTCCAAGATTTATCACAGTGTTGCTTGAGGTCAAAGTAATACCTTCCAGAATAAGTATCTGGTTAGACTCCAGATTTCTAATATTTTTAGGGCCACATATAATAATCTCGGTTTTATCTGAATTTAGCAGAAGAAAATTCTGGGAAACGCAGACTTTTATGTCTTTAAGACATGTCTGCTGTTTAACTAATTAATTTGTTTTATCTAGGTTCACAGATAAATGTAACTGGTATCATCTGCACAGCAATGAGAATGTAATGCAGTGTTGCCTAAGGGGGCATGATGTATACTGTAAAAAGTACTGTTCCCAGCACAGAACCCTGTAGAACTAACTTTCAATATGTGAAGAAGACTCTCCATTTACATGAACAAATTGGAACCGAACAGACAGATAAAATTCAAACATTACAGCACATTTCTTAGCTAACAGGAGCGGCACACAGTGTTTTTTTTTTCTTTGTTGTTGTTTTTTTTACTGGTGTAGCCCATCTGCCTTAAGGTTTGATGTATCATAAATTCAAAGATGCTCTTCTACATACCTCGGTTGTTACAAGTGGCTGTTTGAGTTACTATTGCCCTCCTATCAAATCGGAGCAGTTTGACCGTTCTCCTCTAGCCTTTGACATCAACAGGAAACTGCCACTCACTGGACATTTTCTGTTTGTTTTTTTTTGTTTTTTTTTCTGTAAACCCTAGAGATGGCTCTGTGGGATAATCCCAGCAGATCAGCAGTTTCTGGCATGCACAGACCACCCCATCTGGCACAAACAACCATGCCACAGTCACTTAAATCACCTTTCTTCCCGATTTTGTCAACAGTTGTGTTTATGTCATGAAATCATTTCAAAATTTTAAGACGTAAACATTTGTTGTCATTTCACAGAAGCTTTAATTAATATAATGCTGTTCAACATGCAGCCTTTCACCGTTCTAACCAAGAAGTGAAGCGCCAACTCAATCCATGATATGAATTTTGTCGCCCACAGTGACCAGGTAGAAGGACTCAAATCTGATATATTACATTCCCTTAACTGGCTTTATAGCAGAATGTAACAAAAATTGTTTCAGAGAGCAAACTGTGTACAAAACCAGCCTGATAACCTGTTAGCCATGATTTCTGAAAATCCTTATTTCAAGTGTGTCGCCTAAAAGTGATAAACTGAGAGTATTTATAGAGGTTTGGTGAACGTGGTTTGAGAGATTCACCAACTCTTCACGATATGTATTATACGTTCAGTTTAATGCAGGTTCCCTGTCAAGTGTAATGCATCTTAAAATAGAGCAAGTGTCTCAGAAAGCACAGCCCTCATACATTACAAATGAGAGGCAATAGGTCCCAGACTATTCAACCTGCAGTCTGACGAGTGTGACATCACATGGCTACAGCTCTAATCTACGAACACCATAATGAAGCATCAGGACTTGTAGAAAGATAAATAATACCTGGTATCTGCCCTCTGTAACCTAAAGATACTTCAGTGAGAAGGGAAGGAAGTTAGTCTGGCTCCCAATATACACAGATCATACAGATTATATGAGCCACAGATGAGGTCAGCCTTGACTTGAGGTAAAGGGTCAATATTGTGTTGCTCTTTCATTTGCTGGATGAAAACTGCTTGCAGGGTGGGACTGTGGTGAATCTGCTCAAGAAGAGACTCTATGTAATAGACTGCCTAACTAAGTGGCCAGTTCAACAGATTGTATAGCATCCATTTCTTGTTGCATGCCATATTATCTGCTATGGAACATTGCTGCCCTACAGTTGCATTGGTTGGAAATGTATTTCATTCACAGCAAGTGAGAGGGACATTAAAGTGTGACCCACATGATTCTAATCATTGAATATTTACTGAAAACTTCAGAGTGGATTTCTTATGCCAGTGTTTCTTTCCTAGACAGCAACTATGCAGTTGAATCAGACTGACATAAATATCGGTAGCAGGTGGTAAGCATCATACTATGTTTTAGAATGTGTACCCTCCAATTTGTTGTAGTGACCCATAACACACAACAGGGGCACCAACTACGTGTGCATCCTTCAAGCATCCTGGAGAAAAGTATAAGAATAGCTTGGTTGTCCAAGTGTTTAGCACTCATACCACATGGGCATAAACGATTATAGATTTGAGTGCTTTGTTCCATATTTTCCGGTCTGTATCTTATAAAAGGTACAAATGCACATAAAAACCATCTTAAAAAATAAGATTTAGAAGCCCTGCCATATACCGCTAGTTTTAGTTGTGTCATGATGCTCTCTAGCAGAGCATCTCTCTGGTAACAGAAGACACAAAGTACGCATGTGCACAACAAGGCACTAAGGGTTCTCGATGCCCTCTTTGCTCTGCTGAGCTGAGTCCAATTTGCCCTTCTTTGAATATGTGTTGTGGGAATGGTGCTGCCAGTGGTGGCCTGTCTCCACCTTTATGGCAAGATGAGTATACACTTGACAGGCAACAGCAATGCCTGAGATCAGAATGAAATCTACACCCATATAACTCACCTGCTGGCATAGCTTTCCTGATAACACTGTGGTAATTGACACATCCCTTTGTTAATTATCAAGGTGATATGACACATGTACTCATAGAGATCAGTGAATCTGCTTTGTAGACACATTCCCTGCTCAGCGTGTCAGCAAGGTGTCCTTTGGAAGCAAGCCTCTGTCTCTGGTGATTAAAGATCCTATCATGTTACATCTTCCAGGGCCAATAATTAAAACAGAAACATAAAGCAGCATCTAATGAACTGCAGCTTGATGATTATTCATCAATAAATGCATAACATTCACATCTATTTTTGTCCCTGAGTTAATGCGTTGCTTGCACTTTAGGGATATGTCAATTACTGTTTGGGGAAAATAAGTCATCAAGTGAAAGCATCTTAATCGTAATTAGGACCAGTTTCTATGCAGGTATACTTGTAATGTGGTAGTTACCAGGTGAATTGCACTGTGTTTACACTGGTTTCACAATTAAAATTAGCTGAATATACCAGTATGAACAAATGTCACTGATACGTTCAGTTCAAAGGTTGTAGACAAACTATCATGAAGCTAAAACATGGAAAAGTATGGAAAATGTTTTTTCAATATAAATCTACATCTGCATCAACCATCCATCACCTTTCTCCACTTATTCCTTGAGATCATAGGAGTAATGGGACCTTTTTTCAGTTCACGTTCACCAAGACACCAGGTACACCCAGAATCACAGGACAGATTCTTAGAGGCACAGAACAAGTCATGGTCACATTCACACCTAAAGGTAATTTAAGTAACTAGCCAGCATATTTTTGGACTTCAAGAGGTAAGAGAGAACAAAGAGTAAGACATCCAAGCTTCACACATAATGTCTCAGCCAGCCAGCAGGTTGTAAACTTCTTGCTGTGAGGTGACAGTGATATCCACTGTAGCACTGTGTCGACAACCATATCAATTAAATTAGCATTAACTGAGGTGTCGTTTAAAGGTTCATAATTTAAGCTAAGTAAATTACAATGATAATCAATTCAAAACTATGGTAACTCTTATGGGTTTTTGCGTTCACCATTTTCAAACAAACTAAATTTACAGTACTCACATCCTGACCATGAAACACTGATTAAACTGTAAGACAAGGATAAAAATAATGAAGGAAATGCTGGTGAAAAACTCCCATTACACTAGGTAACAAATTTCCACTTTTATCTTGTCATTGGGTTTAAACTATGTTTTCCTAGTTATGTACGTGTAAACAAACTATGAAGATAAATATTGTTGATCTCAAAGCTTTGCTTTATAGATTTATAAAATATTACACATTTATTTCATTTTGTTTAGCTTTAAACCTTTTTTCAAGCAGTTTTCTCTTCAAACCTATACCTATAAAATTGGTAAAAATGTTCACAATGAATTAGCAAAAAAATGATGTATTTTTGTATTTGATTTATTCATGTATTTTGGGGCAAAAATCATTCTAAAATCCACAAAGGCAACTTTTGACAGGAATAATGCACAATTTCTCTTGTTTTACAAAATTTTTTTTAGAAAATAACAGTTACTTATCAAAGACAAATTCCATGTTACATAGTCTTATTAACCATTTGTTATTTAACACTGAGAACACTCTTTGCAGGATATAGTGCAATTTCTCTGAAATTTAAAGTGCCCATACTAGGCTTTTTCATTTTTCCCTTTCCTTTAATGTATTATATAAGCTTTAGTGCTTGTGAGATCTCCAAATCTGCAAAACCCAAAGACCCTGAAAAAGGAATATATTCTCCCTAAAAAAGACTGCTCCTGAAATGTTTTCTCTTTCTTTCTTTCTTTCTTTCTTTCTTTCTTTCTTTCTTTCTTTCTTTCTTTCTTTCTTTCTTTCTTTCTTTCTTTCTTTCTTTCTCCATTACTTATCAGTGTTACTAAGCACAAAATTTACCTAATGCCTGCCAAGCAGCTACTTTGGCATACCCTTAAAGAGTGCACAGTAACCTCATACTGTGTCACTTTTAGTTACTCACTTCAGCCATTTCCTCTAACTCTAAAATGTCTCAGCCATACAAAGCAAAAAAAGAAAAAACGTTCATTTTTGGTTGCAAGAGCAACCAAGCACTCTCAATATTTTAGGAAATAAAGATCCAGACCAACCTAACGTGGCTAACCATACCAACAGTGCTTTGCATTTAAGTTGCAATTGTAATTTTGAGGGGCAATCATGAATTGTTAAAACTAAGTCTAATCACAGCACACTAAACAAGGACTAGGTGTATGTAACTATATTTGCACCTTTTATTAATGTGACTGGTGTGAAAAACTGATGGGCAGAGCATCAGGCCAGCATGCTGCAGACAATAAATTGCTACACAAGTCTGCCAGTTAGTAGTTAGCACTACTAAACTCTTGCCAGGCAGAGATTGACTTTTGCAAAATTTTACCAGTATCTGTCCCCTTACTCTGCTGCCAGGATGAAGCATAGAAGTCCAGAGTTATGTGAATTACTAATTTAGATGGGTCAAGGGGGGTCTTGTTTGGGAGGAAATTATTCAGAGCACTGATAAGTGGTAATTAGCAAACATTAGACAGAAACATAATATACTTAGTTTCACAGTTACTGTAATCACAATTTCAGAGCAGCAGTGACATAGCAAAAAAAAAATTTTGGCTAGGTCAACATAATATCTTATGGCATAAATCTATATAAAATGTCAGTTCAAATGAGGCACCACATTATTTGGGTTGTTATGGAGAGGGAAGGATTGTTGAAATTTTGCCACTACACTTGTATGTCACAGTTACAGTAGGAGAAGTGGACAGTGGGGTTGCATTGCAGTTCCATAATATATGCTTGTGTAGCTAACTTTTGTATCCACCTACACAAGCATGGTGAGGACTACAGCCATAACTATGCTATTATATAGGCCTATTATTTTTTTTATTATATTAGCTGTGATTTAAAGCTCCCATTCCAAAGCAGTTAAATACATTAAAGCAACCATCTTTTTTTTTAAAGCAGCAGAAATGCCATTGTTATAGCTGAAATGCAAATATTTCAAAAACAAGCTACCTAACAGTGTATCACTAACATATTTACAGTTTAGAGTGAGCAATTTAAGTCTCTCAAATATAGGTGAGGTAGGGGGTTTTAATTGTGTGTGTGTGTGTATATATATATATATATATATATATATATATATATACATATATATATAGTTTTTTTTTTGTTTTTGTTTTTTTGAAATCCTGTTGTTTAGGAAGAGAAGGAGATGGGCTACTGCACACTTGTGATTTTTACCATTCTCACCAGGCATTCTCAAAAGGTAAAAGAAAATCAAATTAGTTCAGTATCTTTAGGCTCTGCTTCTACTGGCAACAGCTACAATGCATGATGGTCTAATTGTCAGTTAATGTAGGATGCAGCTTCTATAAGTAACCTCAGCTGTTTCATAGGGCTACCTGACCAATAAAAGCACAATGACCTTTTCAAGATGGGACATAAATAGGCAGGCTAAAACCTTTAATCCTTTAAGCCTAGGGTGGGGTGGTGCAGGCATTGGTGCCTTGTTCAATCAGAAAAACTATGTATTTCTCTGATAACAGCCCTACAAGGTCTAAGTCATCATTGGTGATGACCCCAGCCCTAGCCCCACACCCTAACACTAACCCATTTATAGTTTTTGATGTGTGTCAATTTGTTATCCTTTGATTTTCAAGACTTGGGAGAGCAAATTAAAACAAACAAACACTTCATATTCTGAGAGCATGAAGTTAAGATTAGGGTTATGACCTTCACAAATGATGATCTCATAGGGTTAAAACATCAAGAATTATTTCAGGATTGCTGCAAAATAAAGACATGATCCTGTAAATGAGTGTATTTTGGATCATAGCGTCCTTCATATGCCACGCCAACAAAATGATTTACTATCCAAATCAAGCATACTGTTGTACCATACAGGGTTTGTTTGGCAACTCGTGGTAAATTTCAGTTTCTGGGTTACCATATAGTCTGCTTAGTCCTCTGCTAGTGTGTCAAACATAAAAAAAATACAAAATTCTATTCATTTTAATGTCAAGATCATTTTTTGCATTAATGACAATGTCAAACTGGTGTCTGAATGGCAGCCCTGCCTGGCTCAAACTACAAATTTTCACATTCTGGTACATAATAAATGATAATGATATGGCGAATGATAAATAAATGCAATTTTATGCACTACATTTCATTCAGCAGGAGTGCATTATACACAAAAATGATCATAACTAATAATTTTCAATCCTCACTTCGGTATGAATAGAGTAATCCTTACCAGTCTATTATATACAGCATTGTCTCTCGTTCTGCATTTAAAGATAGGCTGACATGCTTAATTCATCGGAAGTCATTACATTGTAATAAGGTGCTGTAAAGGGGACTGGTAGACTGGTGACTGGGCTGGTGTTAGACAGAATGAGTTCCTTTCCTAATTAAGATCATTTTGTTCCCTTGTCCCGTCATATTGTTCTGGAGTATTAACGCATCTGTATAAGAAGGTCAAAGCCTGCTCTACACACACTGTGGCTCATATTTTAGGGCATCATCAAGCCCCAGGCACAAAGCTAAACGCCATGAGCTTGTCCGTTTCATTAATGATGACAAGTCACATGAATTTTCATTTAAGGGCTCTTGTCTGTGTATATTTCCAGGCCTAGTGTGTGTGCACATACAGCAAATGCATAAATAGCAAAAAAAAAAAAAAAACACACAAAATATTAATCACATATTCCCATTCAATGATTGACCATATTGATTGGTTAAGAGGAGTCAGATGCATTTACTAAATAAAGTTAATTCTGAAAATAAAAGTATTTCATGACCATGCAAGGGTAATGACGTGCTCTCATTGAAATATTAGCTTAGACACCGCCAGAACAATGTATTTATTCAGAGGTAACACTTTCGAGTACTCGATTTACAAATTCAGTTGTAAATTTGTAAGGTATTAATGGTAATAGAGTGAGGGAAGATCTATACTATTGTATTCATGGTGATATATCCACCAATTATAATAGCTACGTATTCTGTTTGCACAGCTCAAACACTACAGAAAGGAAGCCCAATATAACAGGCAAAAATGGAGTTGAGTTAAAAAAAAAAAAAAGAAAGAAAGAAAGAAAAGGAGAGTCTGTATAGTTGGCTCAAGTGTGTATGCTCTACGGCTAACATGGTGCCGTGGTAAGGAGGGGAAAGATAAGGACTGTGGTGTTTTCACACAGCTGAGGGCTGTGAGAAGGCTCAGGAGTGATATGTGGTGACAGCACAGTGCCACGCTGTTGACACAGCCTGCATCTCTTGGGTAGTGAGGGCGGGATTGCCCCAGGCTTGATTATTTACCGGCCTGCGTGCCTTCAAAAATGTTCTCTCAGGACACTCTGAAAAACCCTCCTTTGCAAGGCCTTTTAATTGGATCAGAGTTATCATTTATTAATGGGACTGACTATATGCAAGTCTAGTTTTTTCACGCCCCATGATTATTAATGGCTACTAGATCAAAAGGCTGATATGACCTGTATGATGTTCCATGTCAGCCTAAAAGAGAAATATATTTCCATCATCAAATTGCAGAGGTTGGAAGAGAAAAACTGCCATTCACACGGCCAGAGAAAGCCCAGGATTTTTGGAGTATGCTGACCCTGTAAGACATGCATGGTAATTTCAGTGAAATCCACTAAAATATTGACTTGCATTGAATTGCATCATACAGTGAATTTGAATGGAGGGTTAGAAGGATGCTCATCTATACTGAAGGTTCAATACAGTCAGTCTACTCCCAAAAACACTGGGAAAAGGATTATTTCAGAGAATGATTGTTGTATTTTTTGTGAACAAATTCACAGTGGAAGACACAGTGGCCTTCGATGCTTTTAATTTCATGTTTTCAGATTCAGACTCCTAAGTTTAACATATTCTAATTCTTGCAGCTTCAGTTGACTGTCTTTTTGCCATTTGAGTCAGAATGTTTTATAAAACAATATCTTACAGGATAAATAATAAATAATTTGAAGCAAATATAAGTATGTAGCCTCATAACTGAGGCACAATCAGCATTTACTTCTAACCCTAAACTACTTTGAGCTTTTTTAGGATTCTTCGACACATTAGCCTATTCTCATTGATTTTGAAAATAAAGTGGAAATGCAAATTTACCAGATTCTTAATCTGAAAGGAAATAAGACACTTTGAACATCACTTCTCTAAGATTCGCTAATATATCTGTGTCACTTTGTAAAAGGATTGCTAGATGAATCTTCCAATAGTGTCCCATATGTTGCATGTTTCAGGATTGCCAGTTTTACTCAGTGCAAACAAACAAGACATGGCATTCTCAACTGCTTACGTCATCAACTTAATTATTTATAACCTGGGTGGAAAAGTATGTCAAAATGGAATTTGATTGTCAAAGCTTGACTATCATTCAGTGGACTAAACTGTCTAAGCACCCTCAAGGAAAGCTAGTTATAGTTTTCCATGATAATTTTCTATTTTAAATCTATGTGTTTTTAAATGGAAACTATATCACTCATGCATATATTACATTGTACTGTGGCTGGCTATGGACCAGACATTTTCAGTTGGCATAGAAATGCATCAGTGTCAAACAGAGACCAACAAGGCGACAGCTTCCAGCCATGTGCTGTCCCTATTAGTTAAAAATGAAGAGCGCATTGAGACTGCCACTAGCCCTCTTTAGAATGCCACTGAGGATGATAACACCATACGTCAATCACTTTTATGAAAGATGCATTAGGGTGGCAGTTACAACTTAAAAACGAAAAAGCAAATACTCACGTTTGAAAAGCAAACCATTTCTGCAACCTGTGATGTATGAAAGCATTACCACCAACACAGCACACTGAGGATGGATGAGGATTTTTGCACATCTGTCTCCGAGTTAACCTTTTGTCACCAAATACACAAACATATGTTTATATGTCCCTGTTCCATACCTCTTTTTAGTGGCAAAGCTTGAAAGGTTTTTTCTTTTTTCTTTTTTTTTAACTCTAAAGTTCAACATGATCGTTTGATGTGACAGATGTGAGAATAGGAGTGGGTGGACTTGACTGATGTTGAGCTCTCAGCACTGTGCTATGATTGAAACTGGAATTAGGGCTGCTGTGAAGAAATAACCTCTGCTGACTTTTGACTGAACGTACCTCAAGTGTATCCGTGTTTGTGCACGTTTATCTGCACATTAATCTATGCATGATCAATATGGTTGCAAATAGTCATCTAAATGATATGTGCAGTAACAGCGTAGACTGAAATGTGCGCCATTCATAAATGTCTACTTTAGAAGTACAACCTTTTTAAAAGCATGTTACAATTCTATTTTCAAATTCCCACAAAAGTTGTATTGAATGAAAAACTGAAAGAATCCAAGATAGATTAGTATACAGTGACTGGCATTCCTCCATGTACAAAGGCCTTAATGTGCTAATGAGTTCAAAAAGGCAGCTTAACATGAGGCTGTCAATCAAGCCATTGGCATTTTGGCATCTGACAGTTAGGTCATGTGTTCCTCTGAGGGACACTATCACTTTACCCATATTATACTTGGCTTGTTTTATTAAACCGCTGAAGAGAAAACTTGTAATTTTGCACAAAAATTATCTTCACTGAAATGCGTGTTGATGTGAATGTGCATTTCCAGTGGTTGTGTGTAATGTGTTTACAACAGGACAGTATCATTGATATACTGAGTGTGTTTTGTTATGTTCAGCCATTACTACAGTACAATGTGAAGGGATGTGTTTATCTGGCTCTGTAATGCAGTAATTGCCTTGGTTCACACCCACTGAGAAAATGCATTTTTGTTACCTTTAGAAATGAATAAACTTTGATTTTCAAAATATATTTAATATATTTAGATCTCTATGAAAAATGCACACACACACACACACACACACACACACATATATATATATATATATATATATATATATATATATATATATATATATATATATATATATACACACACACACACACACACACACACACTGTTCACAGAAATTGAGATCAGATCTTAATGGGGGAAAGACTGATGAAAATGAAAATTATGAATGAAAATAATTAAAACCTGCAGAGGCCTCAACTCAAAGACATCCCAAAAACCAAAGTGAAAAAAATGTTGCAGCAGGCTAGTCCATTTTGCTGAAATTTCATTGCTGCAACTCCAAATGTTTGTATGGCCCCCAGGTGCTTGTACACATGCCTGACAGCGCTGGGGCATGCTACTAATGAGATGACAGATGTTGTCCTGGGGGGCGTCCTTTCAGACCTGGACCAGGGCATCAGTGAGCTCCTGGACAGTCTGAGATGCAACCTCTTGGACTGATGCATAATGTCCCAGAGGTGTTCTACTGCATTTAGGTTAGGTGAGGGTATGGGCCAGTCAGTGGCATCAATTCATCCTCCAGGAACTGCCTACATACTCTCATCACATGAGGACAATGGATCGAAGGATTTCATACCTAATGGCAGTGAGGACGCTGTTGTCTAGCCAGCAGAGATCTGTGCATCCCTCCATAGATATGCCTCCCCAGACCATCATTAACCCACCACCAAATGAGCCATGCTGAACAAAGTCACAGGCAGCAAAACATTCTCCACAGCTTCTCCAGACTCTTTCACATTTGTCACATGCGGTCAGTCAGGGTGAACCTGCTCTCATCCGTGAAAAGCAAAGGGCGCCACTGGTGGACCTGCCAATTCTGGTATTCTATAGCAAATGCCAACTGGGCTCCACATTGCTGTGCAGTGAGCACAGAGCCGACTAGAGGATGTTGGGCCCTCAGGTCACCCTAATGAAGTCTGCTTCTGTTTGGTCTGAAACATTCACACCAGTGGCCTGCTGGAGGTCATTTTGCAGGGCTCTGGCAGTACTCATCCTTTTCTTCCTTGAACAAAGGAGCAGATATCCGTCTTTAAGGTTAAGGACCTTCTACGGCCACGTCCAACTCTCCTGGAATCTCTTTGATGCTTTTGAGGCTGAGTTGCGCTATGTGCAACCTCTGTAGTGACACTGACCCTAGCCAAATGCAAAACTAACAAAAAAAATGGGAATGTCAGTGGCATCTACCTGTAAAGCCATTCCTGTTTTGTTTCATTATTGCCCCTCTCTTGCACCTGTTGTTAATTTCATTAACTGCAAAGCAGCTGAAAGTGATTACCAACCCCTTCTGCTACTAAAGAGGCCAGATCAATATCTCAAAAGTTTAATTGACTTGATGCTACACTCTGATTAAAAGGTGCTCCTTTAATTTTTTAGCACTGCATTTACAATTATGTTATTTGAGTGAGAGCATTTAAAGGATGCAAGTGAGGTCAGATGACAAATGTTATACATACTCTAGATTTCCAGTAAGGTCATGTCAGGTAAGTTTTGTTGTTCAAACCAATACTGGACAAGTTCATTTGCAAGATTACTTTGCTTCTTCAGAATCCCACGATTTATTGAGGGCTCCCAAGGACAGGTTTTAAATGCAAATTCAATACTTAACCTCAATTTGTTAACAGGTAACACCTGGGCATGACACTGCTCATCAGTCAGTTGTCTTATTAATTTTGGCTCTTAAAATTAAAGGGACCATATAAAGACATCTGTAAGACCTAAATGTGTCACGGTTAGTGCAGAAGCCTCAAACACTGGACACAATGGGAAAAAAGTACAAAGATTATGACTTTCCAAATCATAGCTTTTCAGAACATTACTAAAGTTGATATTCAAACAAGGGTTTTCACATCTTTTTGTAGGTTCAAGTCCAGTTAGCACAGGTTGCCATGACCGGCATGTATTCACTGTTCTCTCAGGTTGCAAGCACAGGCTGGTCGTGGTTACTTTCACAGATGGATTTGCAGGTAAGGCTTTGCCGTTTTCCACGGATTTGCTGGGAATGATTCTCTTCTTCTCCACAGGTTCTGGGCAGCCAATTCAACAGGTCAGTATTTCTTTGTCAGAAAAAGTAGGCCAGGCAGGTTTCTCCAGAAGCAAGACAGGCAGGCACACCAGGACACTATCTGCAACAAAAGAGGACAGGTCAGGTAAGCACAGGCATGGGTCAGCAGGTTAGCAAACAAAGACAGTATCAAACTAAGTGCCCTAAATTAATCTACCACACTGACTAGCTTAACAACCCAGCTAGGAATGGAGAGAAGAATCAGGGTTATACAGTGCTGGAGATGACAGATGAGGATCAGGTGTGCCAGTGGAAACTGGAGCAGCCACACCTATTTCTGGGAGGGGTAAGCAGAATTAATACTCATGCCCACACACACACACGCGCACACACACACACACACACACACACACACGCACACACAGACATACACATGACAGAGAGAGGAGGGAAAAGAGCAGGTAGAGGAGAACAGAAAGAAGGCAGGTCCGAACCTGTCTTTTGTTTTCTCTAGCTTTTTGTGTTTGGGGATTTCTGCTTTTTACTTCACATTTGGACTTATTTTTTGGCATTTTGTGATATTTTATTCCCTTTGATTCCATTGCTTTTTTTCTTTTACATTTGGGTCCTCTTAATTCTACACATTGTAACAACTGAATTATTTTAACTTTCATTTTGCAGTTGCATATAAACAAAAGAAAAGCTTACATAAAGCACAATCTTAACAACTTAAGAATAGTCAAAACCAGTGGAAATCTGGAAAAATGCTTCCACACTAATGTATTGGTTTTCATTAATCACTATAGTGTAGTGACTATATTGTACTGACAATCAGATTCCATTCCACAGTTAATTTTCAACTGGCATTGCTCCATCTCTGTCATTTTCCTCAGCTAAGGTGAGGAATGAGGGGAATCTATGGGAAAATTGGTCAGAAGGCTAGTTATCTTGAGCCTATGAAAACAAAAAGGAGTGCAGCAGCACATCAATACTTTGCCCTGTCACAAGGGTCTCAAGAAAGCGACTGAAATTTTATTTTTGGAGCCACTAACTTTTGACTTGTCAGATTCTTGCAACCTGTCATCACTTCAAATGTGTCAGTGGGCCTCCACTGCTACCTTAAAACTCTGACTCAAGTCCTGTATAATTTCCCCATCTTCCCAGCTACCTCTGTGCTAAATTGCATTGGAAGATGGATTTTTGGCATCTGAAGCTGTCAGGTCTTAGCCATGGAAGACTTTATGCACTGGTACACCCGCTATGAAAGTGAATTCTGGAGGGATGGAGGGGAATAACAGTGGTGAGTCAAGTACTGCCACTCCAGCAGGTCTTTGGGCACTTTTTCAGGCTGTGATTGTATGTATTTAACAAGAATGTCAAAGTTGCAGATCTCTTTTTTTTCCCTTTCTCATCTTTCCTTTCTCATTTTCTCTGTCTCTCTAAATGTATTTCTCCTGTATTACCTTGAACTGACTCACTGGTAGGTTTCTTAATGATGATAGTATGTGGTCCGGCAGCAATCTGAAGACCATCTTCATTCCAGAAAGAGCTATTATCTTCATTTTCATTTCAGTTATTACAGTGTCCATATGCATGAATTGTAGAACATATTTTACAATATAACATGGCCTGGCAGAAAATGCTGCTCTGATTCGTGGAAAGGTGTTCATTAATTTTTGATAAAAGATCCCTCAAACAAAACCTGGCTATCACCAGGGATAGAAATTATACTTTCCTGCTTGGGAAGGGGAAAAAAAAAGTCTGCCATGTTGAATTTAAATCAGCACTTAGAAGTAAAGATTTTTAAAAAAGAAAAAAAAAAGGAAATAAAGATTATCTTTGTGTTCACCATGTCCCAGTCATAGCACCAAAATGGCTATGTGCGACTCTAAGGAGCCTGTATTTACTTTTTCTATCTGTGTAAGACAGCTATATACATTTGAAAAAAGGCCCAGGCAAGTCCCAGTGAAAGAACAACCAAGTGAGTGACAAGTGACAAAGTGAGTGCTGCAAGTCATTAATTAGTGTTTCAAATGGGGTACCTCAAAATTTGCTTTTATTAGTTGTTTACATTTTGTATTTACAAAACTATTCCTCTTTATGCAGATGACACAGTTATCCACTGTGCTCAGACACCAGCTGTTTCACAGCTTCATGTAGATTTTAATGTTATGCAGCACTGCCTTATCTAAAGCTTCTCTCCTGCTGACAAAAGATGAGATGTATTGTACAAATTCCAAGAAAAAAAGCTTTTCAAGTCATGAAGTATTTTTTAAAGCCAAATGAAGAGAGGGTGATATAGTTTAATTGAGCTCATTAAAAAAAAAAAAGACAAATAAGTATACTAGAGAGGAACTGGAAGGTTAAGGCAATTGTGGCACCCGTGGTGCAGGTGCTCTGAGCATCATTATATTTTAAACCCATTTCTAAAAAAAATCTCATAAACCTGCATTTTGTTTACAATAGAACATATCAAATGTGGATTGAGGAACAATTTCAGAAAAATGTTCCTTAGCATGAAATTGCTAAAACTTTAAATATCTCATCATCTACAGCACATAACATCAAAAAAAAAAAAAAAAGAATCTGGAGAAATCTCTGTGCGCAAGGTATAAAGCCCATAATCAAAATACTGACCTGTTTATTGCAGGCTAAACAGGTTTGCAAGCTTGCTACTGAAGCAGTGGTGGACTAAGTTGGTGTAGCGCATCTGTGATGTTCATGGTCAGTGTTAGTTTACATCAACCTCAGAGCACCAGCAGTAACAGCATATGTCAGCTGATCACAGTCTATGCTGGAGTTCGCAACACAAATGATTGTAACTTATTTTATTATTTTCTTCATGCTGCAGCACTCTAACCTATCTTAGGATCCCCACACTTTAGTCCCTGACTATATTCATTTTCCTGTTTACGTATGTAATCAAATTCACCCATCTACGATGTAGGCGGTAGCAAAAAGAGCTGTTTGTTTTAAATTCCCTTTGTTTTTTTCTGCTTGTGTTCTACATAGCGGATGTTCAACTCAATTCAGTTCAATTACATTTTATTTATATAGTGCCAAATCACAACAATCACCTCAAGGCACTTTATATTGTGGGTAAAGACCCTAAAATAATACAGAGAAAACCCAACAGTCAAAACGACCCCCTGTGAGCAAGCATTTGGCGACAGTGGGAAGGAAAAACTCCCTTTTAACAGGAAGAAATCTCCGGCAGAACCAGGCTCAGGGAGGGGCAGTCATCTGCCTTAACTGGTTGGGACTGAGGGGAGAGAGACAGAAGAAAAGACACGCTGTGAAAGAGAGTCAGAGATTAATAATAATTAATGATTAAATACAGAGTGAAGTATAAACAGAGTAAATAAGGTGAATGAAAATAAACGGTGCATTATGGGAACCCCCCCCCCCCCCCCCCGCGCAGCCAAGGCCTATAGCAGCATAACTAAGGGGTGGTTCAGGGTCACCCGATCCAGCCCTAACTATAAGCTTGATTATAAAGGAAAGTTTTAAGCCTAATCTTGAAAATAGAGAGGGTGTCTGTCTCCCGAATCCAAGCTGGGAGCTGGTTCCACAGAAGAGGGGCCTGAAAGCTGAAGGCTCTGCCTCCCATTCTACTCTTAAGTATCCTAGGAACCACAAATAAGCCAGCAGTGCTCTATTGGGGTGATATGGTACTATAAGGTCTTTGAGATAGGATGGGGCCTAATTATTCAAGACCTATGTGAGGCGAAGGATTTTAAATTCTATTCTACATTTAACAGGGAGCCAATGAAGAGAAGCCAAATATGGGAGAAATATGTTCTCTCTTTCTAGACCCTGTCAGTACTCTAGCTGCAACATTTTGTATCAGATGAAGGCTTGTCAGAGAGCTTTTAGGACAGCCTGACAATAACGAGTTACAATAGTCCAGTCTAGAAGTAATAAATGCATGAATTAGCTTTTCAGTATCGGTCTGAGAAAGGATGTTTCTAATTTTAGAAATATTGCGCAAATGCCAAAAAGCGGTCCTACATATTTGTTTAATATGTGCATTGAACGACATATCCTGGTCAAAAATTTCTTCAAGCTAATATTATTACCTCTGCCAAGGAGGTTATGCTTTTGATAGTGGTTTTGTTTGTGTGTATCATTCTGTCTGTAAACACAATAGCTCAAAAAGTTTTGAAGAAATTCTGATAAACCTTTGTAGGGGTGTAAAAGGGGGTCATGTTAACAATCCGTTAAAATTTGGCTTACAGTCACCGTGTTCTTCAAGGTCATCTTAATGATTTATTGGTTGAAAACTGACAAAAAGCCTTTTAACTTAGAAAGTATGATTCTTACAAATTATCTACCTTGGCAGAGGTTTGCACTCTCAGAGTGATTTTTGTTACTGAATATATATTATTATGGCATTTGATAATACAGGGTTTGATTTGCTTTGCACAATAATAGCTGGTAGAAATGTTCTCCAAAGAGCTACTTTTTACTTTTACACTTTGAGTACATTTCAGAACCTGTTTTTTTTTTTTCACATTTACTTGGGTAAAAAACTTGAATCAGTACTTCGACTTTTACCAGATTGTCTTGTCTTCTGCTTGTCATTCAGTAAAGAATGTATTTTTGCCACCTCTGGTGAAAAGGCACCATTAATGTTGAAATGTATACACAGGTTTTAGCAATATACGCATGTTCCCTTCCAGACAATTTTTTTTTTCAGCGACTGCCTTGCCATTTAAGCAAGACAGTGCTAAACTGCCCTAAACCTGCGGGTAACTCTCTGCGCTCATAGCTGAATCCTGCTTGCTCGTATTAACTGACTTTTGACTGTATAAGTGGAGCCTAATGTGACTGTTTACTTTGATGGAGAATTCAGGTCACTGCATTAAACTGAGTTACGCTGTGGCTGCAACATAAGAGCTGTTTTAAACTGTATTTGTTTACAATTTGGAAAACAAAGGTTGCTGAATAAACTATCAACAGTTATTGTTTGCCGTGTAGCAGTGAAAATGCTGACAACTGCCACTGGATTACTTTGATGCTGAATACATTTTTAAAATGGAAAGATTCAAAGGCAAGTTCTGAAGCCTGTGGACTCCTGCATACATTTTACGATTTTAAAAAATCAACATAATGAAGAGCACACATCATCCCTGAGAAAAAGGAAAAATAGGTATTATAATCACTTGAGGAAACTGAATTTTTCCTGAATTTGAATGTGAACAAATATAAAATGTGCTTATGTTGCTGCCAGATGTCACTCAGTGAAACGCAGATGTACATATCTGGCTGTAGAGTTCCACTCACTGTGGGTTAAGGCTCCACTATAATAGTTCATCCAGATAATACTACAGGTTCTGTGAACAGGCAGTCAGTGGAGTGGACAGGAGAAGAGGCTGTGACATGCTGTCTTCTTACAGGTTGTTGCTATCATTTTGTGTGAATCTAATGGGTCTTATAAGTGTGTTACCCACCACCCTCATAGATGCTGCATGCTGGTAAAGTTGTTATGGTTTGTGGATATCTCTGTGCAGCTAAACAGCAGATTAACTTTAGTTATGTCTATTGTAGATCCATCACTCTGGTCTCTGCCCTGGACCTGCAGTACACCATAGCTGGAGCTAATTCACTGTAGCTAAATCAGACTATAATTTATTGGTTGATTTATATTTTATATTAATCTAATTGTGCTAAATAGGATTAAAGATTTAAATGGCATTCAAAGTAAAATATTTGCCTTTGTACCTTTTTATGAATAAATCACAAATCACTATGAAAGAGTTGATCTGTGCTACACATCAGTAACTTGCTGTCTTGAGGATTTGTTGACTGTTTGCAAAGTGAAGTTTGCCAGTTTAACTATAGCTGTTATTTCTGCTGTGCACCATTGGATGTACTGATTTATCACTGGCTTCACTTTGAGAGTGAAAAAAAACTTGAGAACTGCAGAATTTTAAGGCACGTTTTCAAGCACTTTTGAAGCAACTTGTGTTGGCAGGTTTATTTTTCTCTATTTGGGCCAAAGTTATAATTGCTAGATGCCAATGCACGCTTTCTTTCTTGATCCTGGTTATGAGTGTTTTGTTGTTGTTTTTTTTTTTTTATCAAAAAAGTTATGTGGTGCTGTACAACCGATTAAAAGGACTGGAGGCTTCAGAACTTGTCTTTGAATTGTCCAGTGTTAAAGATTTATGTAGCATTTACTGTAAGTAATCCACTGACAGTTGTCAGTATTTCCACCGCTGCACAGCAAACTATAACTGTTGATAGTTAGTTGCCAAATTGCCGTGGTGTAAGTCAGTTTAAACGCAGTAATCTGAACTGTCAATCAGTGCTCGTGACCAATCACATTAGGCTCTGCCCAAGCAGTCAGAAGTCACTTGATGCAAGAGAGCTGAATCCAGCTCGCAGAGTCACCCACAAGAGCATGAAACTGTAGCAGCACCCGCAAAGCAGACACTCAAGTTCACAGTGGCTGCTTTGTGGGTGTGGATGCTGAATTCTGTGTGTGCAGGTTGTTGAATTTACGTGTGAGGAATGAATACCTGCACCAGTGAAATTAAATTATTTGCTCAGATTCTGTTTTTTCTTGTTTGTGACTGTTGACATAAATATAATATTTATATATATTTACATTTTCCAACTTATTTGGAATTGGGTTTGTATTTTGTTATGAAGGTTTCTATCATAACACCAACAATGGATCACATTATCTCTCCCAGGACAGGTTTACTGGGGCCCCACCCTGGGACCAGGTCTCATTAACTAGCGCCTGATGCCCGGTCAGTCCTTAGCCAATGGGCCCCTTGCCATGCTTGGAACATACCAACAGAGCTGGAGGAGATGGCTGAAGAGAAAGAGGTCTGGGCATCCCAGCTCTCTACTGATAGGCCAGTAGAGAATAGACAGGAAAATAGAGCGTGAGGAAGGAGGAATGACACAGGAGTAATGATATGGGGCTGGCCCAGGCCCCTGCAGCCTCTCAGCATGTGGGTCACCTGCTCAACCAGGGGAGCATGTTTTTAGTCTTGGCAAAGTTCTCATGTTAAATAAACACTATATAAAAACAATTGCTCTGCAGGTGTATTCTAAAGTTATTTGTTTTTCATTGAATACAGTAGAATGGATTATTTTGGGAAATGCACTCCTACCTTGGTTAAAGCTGTAATGTAGAGCAGATTGCATTTACTGTCAAGGGATTGAGGAAACATTTTTAAATTATGTATTTGGCAAGTCAAAGAACCTTTGACAGGAAGCATGTGAAGAATGTTTTTATTTAAAAAGCTTGATTCTTGAATTTCCACCAAAAAAAAAAATAAAAAAAAATCCAGCACTCTCATTTTCCTGATTATATTTAGTAACTCAAAGTACTTGTGTAAGATCAAGATACAAACATTTTCTACTTCTACTCTTTTACTCTAACATAGACAAAAACTATCATGAAAACAAGTCTTTTATATGTAACCAAATTCACAATCTTTTTTTTCCCACAAACTATTTTTGTTATAATACTAAACGGAGACCTTAGACTGAATGTGAACCTCAGTCTATGGTGTGTTTTGAAATTGAGTCCAAACACCTCTTGTTGATTCTGACACATTTCTATGTGGCACTTTAACATAAGTGATATTTTATGACCACAACCATTTTCTTGGCGAATACAGCTGAATCTGAGTGTATACAGACTTGCACATGATAAATCCAGCCTTGCACTTTTGACCTTTCCAAACACTGGGATTTGCCTGTTCCTCACTCAAGCTTGGAATTCAGCGCTCTCATGGTTTTCTGTCCATGACACAATTTAACAATGACTGATGAGCAACAAAACTTGATGGAGAATGTCACTTTCTATTTCATTTGTGTAATGGACAAAATGGGCTGGGTGTCAGTTAGGGTAAACAGGATGTAATGTGTTACATCCCCAGGCTAGGGGAGCCCACTCCTAAGAAAGGGCCAGCACCACAGGACAATACAAGGTGCTGAGCAGCAGTTTATTGACTTCACAGTTGAGCAGTGCCCAAAACAACAAACAAAAACTTGTAGTGATCCCTATTCTTCCCTAATAGAAAAGAAAACAACTGACAATTCTCTAACCTATGCTCCCAACCAATAAACAAGAACCAAAAGGATTTCAACAAAAAAGGGTTTGTCACTCCTACTAAACTGCTACAAGGTGCTTATTACATACAGTTTAAGTATTTTCAATTAACTATTTACAAAATGCTCTGAGCTAACAACATAAATGTCAGAAATACAACTTAGATCTTCAGATTTGATTCTTCTGAACAGGCTTCTCACACAAACGCTCAAGGCTATTGGCAGACTAACTGTTAGCTCTTTGTTCGGTGCAGAGGAGGTAAGGAGATGTGGCTATCAGCTGGAGGTTAAGAGGCTGCTGTGTATCCAGTGATCCAGTCCACACACAGCAGCGTCTTCAAACCAGCCATGTCCATCAGCGGTGTCACACCCCCACACATACAGTACACAACTTGGAGAGAGGAAAGAGAACTGCACACACCCACATGCAAGGGGGGGGGAGCCACAATCATGATGGTTATGTTTTGTCATAGGACGGTGATGGCAGTGATCACACTGACCAGTTCTACATTCATTTGTCCTGATCCTTTTCTGTAAAGGTTGGTATACATTGTGCAATTTTCACTTGTCCAAGATAAAAGATGACAAGTGTGGAAGAACTGTGACAATATCTTTGGCTGAGGCTGTAAAATGGTGGTCCTGCATGACACACTGAGAGAGGTTGAAAGTTTGGCTTTGTAATGATCTCAGCTTGGAACAAAATTAAACTCTTAAAAATATAACATTGTGAGATGTAATACGCTGACTACTGCTACGACCCATGTCTAGCATGAAATAATGCTGATAAATGCAAAACTACCACCATTTTGAAGGCCAATAAATGAATTTAAAAAAAATCTGAATAGATGGAGGCAAAATGTGGAAAATGAAAAGAAAACGCAGTCCAAAGTGTTGCCATATCCAAATTTATTAGACCCATGTTTCAGAGTGTGCACTTAGAAGATTGCTGAAATCTCACCATCTGGAGGCACTATGTTTGTGGGTTTATATCTGTATTTGTGTGGGTCTTATTTGTTACTATCTATATTGCATTTGTTGTTAATGTAAATACAGCTTGTACAAAAAAGTGGTAAATTAATCATGAAAAAGTTATCCTGCATGGCTGTATACATGTGAGAAGCAGAAGGTTTATTTGTTATATGAAACAGAAAACAACCTCCTAAGTAAATATTTTACTGCCTTCCTCCTTGAATAAAAGGCACAACACATCATATTTTGCAAGTGGTTACTTGAGAATTAGACTTTTTGACACTGTATAGCAAGCCTTTCAGTATAGTCCCCACGGCGATGCAGTACAACCAGCTTGATTCACATAAAAGTTAAGTGTTTTCATTCGCAGCATTTTCTGTATCTAGTTAGAGATGCAAAACACTTCACTTTAATGCAAATAGCAGATATAATTAAGATTCAGTGTCAAGTATACATTTCAACAACTTAACCCAGTGATGTTGTTAGGCTGTATAGGGGAATACAAGTTATGTAGCTCTGATTTATCTGCACAAATTTGTTAGGTGGCCTACTGAATAAATAATTTGTGTGCATGAATAAATTAATGGCTTAATTTGTGCAATCTAATTAAATTTCCCTTAAGAGTCCTCAGATAACTCCACTCATTCCCTAAAATTAAATCTTTAACTTGGTATATTCCAGTCGGTTCACAGTGTGCACCCAGCGTGCTAGCTGCAAGCTAGCAGCCGTGTTGTAGTTTTAATTACTGAATTAATTGCTCACATTTGTAGTATTAATGTAATATATTCCTATCACTGATCCTCATACTCTAGCTCATACCCATACTATGGTTTTAGGGACTGGTTGGAATGTTACTGGACTATTAATTGAAAAGGTCAGAAAGGTCAGAGAAGTCTTAGACCTTTGTAACTCACAAATGCAGACAAATCCTGATAGTTCTGATTTTCTACAGAGAAAGTGTCAGTGAGTCACACTTCCAGCTTACCTGAACAGCCTTAGTTTTTAAGTACAATCCAGATGTAGCAGGAGTATCTTGGTTTACATATTCTTCCTGTGCCAGCATGATTTCTCTATGATCCAGTTTCATCCCACACTCTAAAAGCATGCATTAAGTTAATTGGTGGTTTTAAATTGGCTGTAGATTTGAATGGTTATTTGCATCTCTGTGTTAACCCTGTGATGGACATGTACACTTTCTGCACTTTCCAAGTGCAATCAAAAATCAAGTTTGTAAGGCAAAATTTACAAACTGAAAATAAAATTATGTTAATGGTAAACAAATTATACTTTACAGTTTAATTGGTTTTGATCAAAAGTATGAGAGCTTTGCTTTCCAAACTTTTTTCTCTGTTTGTGAAGTCACAAAAAGTTTTGGTTTCTTGCAAGTCAAAATGTTTTGTTTGAAGATACTGAATCTAGTTTGTGGGAGCTACACTGAGGTATGAGAGAAAAGGTCACTGACTAAAGTGACAGTGCTTGTACATCTGATGGGCAGACCTAGCTTTGGAGCCTAGCATATGTAAATAGTAAATAGCTTCGCTATCTAGCCAAAGTGCCTTTTCAATTTTACATCCACATGTGAAATATACAATAAGGCAGTATTATATGCCAGCTTTGGTTTATTATAAACAATAAAAGTAGTTGGATCTCTGTGTAAGTTATATTCACATGGTTAATAGCCAGTTAAATTTCATATTTCACTCACATATGATAAAAACCACTGACCAGCTCTTATAATTGCATACTAGTCAGTCAATTAAATTATCACAACTGTCACCGTCAGTGGATGATACTGGCCGTGTGGTGTGTGAAGGAACGAGGAACCAAATGCTGGACATGTGGAAGCAAACAGGATTTTACTTAAAGCAGGTATTAATTAATCACGCTCACACATATATTTAACACACTAACAGCACTAGAAATAGCTGCATGTTAAACATTTCATTATTATATGTAATAGCTAGAAAACGAGAGAGAAGTAAAAAAAAGACAAAGCTCTATTTTAAAGTTGCTCTGCGTGTGCACTGTTGAGAGAAAAACCTAGAGACATGTGTAGAAATTCACTATAAATCTGAAACACTACAGACTGCTCTGCTCAGTGTAAAAGGCAAATTGGCTGAATCTTAACCAAGACACATCCTTCCAGGCCTGTTGTATTGGGATTCTCCTCCTCCCTCCCTGTCTCCCTCACTCCGTCAGTCCACATTAAGTTCATTTCAGTTAAGATTTGCTTTGTTTCATCACAATACCACTATTACTGATGACCATGAATATGTGGGGCTAGGATGTAAATATTCAGGGTGAAGATAGAGCCCAGGCTTAGACACTGTACTCACAGCTTTGCATCACCCCTTTTATTATTTTATTTCCCCTTCTCATTCCAAGTAAATGAAGACCTGAAGCAGCAACTATCACAACTACATCAGACGCAAATTAAGGCATAATTTTTTTTGTTTTTTTGTTTAGTACAATTCTCAGTAAATTGAAATCTTAGCAAATCATATTTATGTGATTCATGTAAATAAACCTTCCTATTACTTCCTAAAATTTTGTAAATATCTTTATTAAGTCATAAAATTGACATTGCGCCTCTTTAGTAAACTCTTACAGTAGCTATTTAACACCAAAACAGTCTTACACTATCATAGATCATTAGTAAATCTGACCTTAAACCTGTATTATTTTACACCTATGAAGAAATTCACGTAAATGTTTCTCTTTATTAATAGCAGTTCAACTGAATGCAATAACATAATCCACATCCACGTTTCCATACCCTGTGTGAGGACTTGCGGGTAAGAAAGTATGTGACCTAATCAAAGTGATGCAGACAGAGCCAGGAGTGTGTCTCTTCTCTCATCCTTCAGCATACGTAGGTCCCGACCATTGAGCTGAATTTAACTTGAAATGAAAACTTTTTAAATTGCGAGCAAAACTCTATAATCTGCAAGCAAAGCAGAAGGATTCACAACCAAAACTTTACATAACAAAAATCTAACCTTAGGCTTTCACGTAAAACAGATGATAAAACCCCACCTTCATCTTATTTCATTTTTATGCTTCACATCAACAACACACCATGAACTAAAGTTCCTACAGATGAATTCCTCTTTGAAGAGTCTCTTTTATTGATGTTAATATTTGTCACTTTTAAATAATGTACATTAAAAAAAAATGCTTCGACATATCTTAATTTGACAACGTTTACGAACTCAGGCGTATCTAAGTGTGTTCTGATTGTGCTTATTTCAGTTTTCAACTTCATAATAATGCATATTATACACATAATATGCAATATTCTAGTGATTTGTCGCACGTAATACAAGAGCAGGATAAGCTTTTGAGACCATGTTTTTCATTAAAAAGCGACTAGAGGAGAACCGACAGTTCGTAGGCAACCATGCAGAGAGTTAGCATCATTGGAATGAATATCAATAAAGATGCTTTTGAAGTTATTAAAGTCCTAAATGCAACATTGTGCATGTTCATCACTCTAACACTTAAGCACTTGAATCTGTTTTACTATCCTTCTTGTCTTTGAAGTTATAAAATATGAATAATCTGAAGATGTTCCATGTTCACTTCATCCACCCCTTGTTCATTTACAGAGAAAAATTTGGCAGTTTGGTGCCGTTTAGCAGCCTTTGCTTTATCATCAGCCTCATTCTATGATCCAGGATCTGTAATCAATCTTTGTGTTGTGTTTCCAGGGGCCAGGTATGTCAGTATTTCTTTGTATGTGCATAAGGAAAGCAGCAATTAATTAGAAAAAACACTCTATAGGAAGATCATATAATTAAAGGTTGTTACATCTTTATCCATTCTGTATAAAGAAGACTTTGTTTTGATTCCATGAAAGCAAGAAGAAAAAAAAATCTTCTGACTAAAAATACCGAGCGGCTTCGTAAAAACACATTACTGGTAGCAAAAAGCTTTGTTTGTGACTGTGGCCTTTAAGCACCCATTAATTTGGTCAGATCTCAATCTAGGTTCTGCTTTCAGTTAGCAAGATAATTACAATAAAACAAATAAGGCAAAAGAATCAATTTTTTTTTAACCCTAACCATAACCCAAACCCCAAAACTCACTAGCATTTTGTTATGTAAAACAATTAGCAAATTAACTGTTCAGTGCTGATCAGCCTTTTAATATGTCAGCTTTACTCTAGATATGCACTGTCTGCTCCTGAGTCACAGAGGACAGTAAAGCCTAGCTGTATTCACTCTGTCAGCTCTTAAATCAAGAGACTCCCCAGTATTGGTAGTCTTACAGGGCCACCAGGGTGATTTGAAAAGCATTGGTCTCCGCAGTGGTTATCTTGAACCAGTGAAGCAGAGAAATAGAGAAAGGTTTCAATTCTATCTCTCCTCACCTGGAACTCTATAGAATTAACCAATTTTACTTCAGTAAGGAAAAATATGCTGATGACCAACTATCTGCCTTTACCACACATTTATTGATGCCAATTATTTATTTGATTTAATAAAATCATTTCATTATTTTACATGACTGAATTATCATTCTGACAAAATATTTGAGATATATTTTCAATTACATTGGCAAAAGAAAACTGTCTTTCAAGGAAGCAAAACTGTGCTTTGAGATGATAGCAACTTTAATTATTTAAGTTCTCGGGGCATTACTTTATCAGCCATGAATGATGCACTTCTCACTCTGTACAACTACCTGTGAGAACTGTCAAATTTATATGTCAGGCAGTTCAGCTGTGCTCATGCAGAATATATTCTATAATTCATGTGAATATGTTAGATGGACAATATTTGCTTAGCCTCTGGCCTTGCCTGTTGCAATCCTCTGTGCTCAAAGGAGAAGCCACCAGGAGCCAGTAATATTTGCCTAATAGCATGCTCATGGCACATAACTGGATAAGCACTGTGCCAAAACAAAACATTATGCAGGTATGTTCTTTTTCTTTTCTTTTATATTCCCTTGTACAACAGAGATGCATTGAATTCAACACAGGCTGTAGATAAAATTTGGTGTTTGTGAATGACATTGTGAACTTTCCTGAAATAGCTTGACATCTTAAAAATGTGTGCATACTTTGAAGTCAACCTGCTGAATAAACAGTGTGAATAGTTAACGTTTTTAGATTTTTTGACACATTTTTGGACTTCCGTGAACTTGTGACTTTGAAAAATCATTAAAATAAAGCATTTGACAGTAAATGGACACTAAGAGCTATGATAATAAACTGCTTAAAAAAAAATAAAGGAACACTTATTTTGGTCACCAGCTTGATCACACATTGCTGTGGGATGGCATCCCATTCTTCAACCAGAATTTGTCACAAGTCTCCAATGGGGTTGAGGACAGGACTGCACAAGGAGGTCAATCCAACCTCTCCACTCTCCCCACTCTCCACTCCATTCTAGAGGTAGTCTCTGATAAAACCCCGTTCTGTGTGGGGGTGAGCGTTGTCATCTTGGAGGACAGCGTTTGGTCCCAGACTGTGGAGATGTGGGATTGCCTCTGCTTTCAGAATCTCATCTTGACATCTCTCTGCATTGAGATTGCCTCCAATGATGACAACCTTGATTGTCAGCACCCTGGGTACCAGGAGCTCAAAACAATCAATAGCAGAATAAGTTGTTTGGCACTAGCAGAGAAGATTTGGCAAATTTGGTTTGAGCGCAGTTTAGAATGATATGGCTGCTATGGCTTAAATTTCTCACTCTCACACAATCAATATTTAGGTTTCTATATCTCACAAATCTAGCAACGATATGAATATTATGTTTTGTAATGAAACGACTGCAGTACTTGTTAATTATAAAAATCTGTTCTGTTGATTTGTAATAAATTCAAAGTTCAATTCAATTCAATTTTATTTATATAGCACCAAATCACAACAAACAGTCACCTCAAGGAGCTTTACATTGTAAGGTAAAGATCCTACAATAAATACAGAGAAAATCCAGCAGTCAAAACAACCCTCTATGAGCAAGCACTTGGCGACTGTGGAAAGGAAAAACTCCATTTTTTGGGGGGAGGAGCAGCCATCTGCCCCGACCGGTTGGGGCTGAGAAGAGAGAGACAGTTAGTGAGATTTGTAAGCATTTACATTTTATATAACAGTCAATTCCTGCCATCATTTTTTATACCATCACTACTAACACCACCCAGTTACAAACCTTTTTGTAATGAGCATTTTTTCCTCCAAATGCAAAATGTCGTTCTCAGGGTTTAATAACAAAATACATTTATTCCAATAATAGACTGTTTGAATCAGAAACATCTAAAAATCCACATCTTTTCCTTGATCCTCACCCTGTTTGACATGCTTTATGCTGTTTAATTAATTGATGAATTTCTAAATAGTTTCAGTTTCTATGGTTACCTTTAAATATGGAAGATTGGCAGCATTAACACGCATCAGCAGGTTACACAGTTAAACAGGCATCTTATTTACACAATAGCAAAAGGTGTAATTAACCTGTGTGAGCTGTGTACATGTCACCTGTATGATCGTCAATAGTTCTTATTCAGTTTTAAGCACAGTGAGCAATAATATTTTAAACTGCTTCACAAGTTATGAAGCTGACCTAAAATGTCCCCAAGTTTTAATGAATACTGTTTGGTAAGCACTATACTTAGTTGGCATTTTGCCACACACATTGCCTTGGTGACCAGTAACAGCATGTAATTATGGATGTTATTATTATTATTATTATTTATGCTATTGTTGCTGTTTAAACATTGTTCTCTCATCCTTGATCACAAACATGCAAAGCATTCACTCACACTAATTAAGAGGAGATGATAAGCAAAATGAAGGATTTGATCTACCATGGTTTAGCAAGTGAGCAAGGTAGATACTGTGACAGAAAGAGGGAATAGTAAGTGGGTGCCTTTGTTTTTCACATGATGGCCATCAAGATACGGGTGTTGCTATGTGTACGGACCAGGAGCACAGTGACTCAACCTAATGAAAACTGGCTGAGCACAGAGAAACTGTGACAAATTAAATGGGCCATCAAAAGCTCTGTTCATGTTTGAAAAACAAAGTAAGCATTTACAGAAGGAATTGCAATATATTCACTTTATCTTTAACTGTCACCCAAACAACAGTTCTCATTAGACAACTCACATTTTAGATGGCTGGAATGAGGAAATGTGAAGAGATAACAGCATATATACAACATATATGGGCATTAAAGAGGTCTAGAAGACAGTAAATTATGCAGGCAGACATGTAGACAGAGTTACTAAGTAATGCTTATTTACTACCTTAAAGTAAGTTTTTTACACTACTCATTACCACAGCCCCGGAAAGGCAGCAGGGTTTTGTTTTTGGTATGTTTGTCTGTTTGTTTTTTGTTAACAAAATGGCAGCAGAACTACCAGTCTGATTCATACCAAATTTGCACAAAAGATGGCCAGTGACACCTAGATCACTTGATAAATTTTTCTGGCATAATTGGGTCAAGGTAACAAAAAAAAAAACAAAAAACAAAAAAAAACACTGAAAAAAAAAAAAGACAACAGGTCATTTGGACGTGCACAACGTTTTTTTGCTTGATGTGCCCATGACGGAGGCACAACTGCTGCAGTTCCTCAAGGATTAGATTAACAAAAAATAAAATAAAATAAGCAAAAGTTTGAGCTCCATTTTAACAGCTTCTTTTCTACAGCTCTGCTTGTGCTGTCACAGTTGCTAGGTGACGAGAGCTAAGCTGAGGAAGCAACAGGAGCTATGCCATGCATTCTCCAGTATATTGTCCTCACGTGTTTGGTGCAGGACGAAACAGTAAAAACTGAAAAATGGATGTTTGCTAGCAGAAAGTAGTTGTGAGTAAACAAACAAACAAACAAAAAAAAATCACAGCATACCCTTTCCTATTGGTGGAAAAATGCACCACATCAACCAATCAAAAACTTACATGGCAATGTGTGGCATTTGGTCACTGTGATTGGTGAAAAAGAGACAGCGATATTGATAGCAAGTTTTGCAATTTTAGAAATTTAAGCATGCTTGGAGTGTATAGTTAGTGTGTAGCTTGTTTAGGGTATTGTGTAGTCATGAACAAGGCAGATGCTAGCTAAAAAGCCACCAGATGCAGACTCAAATGTAAATCCTGTCTACAGGTGTACAACAGGAGGAATGACACACCTGGAGGTGTCAGGCTTAGGATGAGCCCCTCTGTATTGTGGTGGACAGGAGCAATTTTTTTTTGAGAGGCACAAATAATTTGCATGGTATCTTATTGTGACAACTGATTGCAACATTGCCTGAATTTTTATGAAAATAGTTGTATATAATTTTGTTGTTTGTGTTGTTTTTGAATATTACAACTTATATTTGTATTTTAAGTTATAAAAATAGTTTGTTAAACATGTTTGTGGTTTTCACAGTAAAAAAATCTTTTTTCTACTCAGATTTTATGTTTATGTGTAATTTTAGGTCCAATGTTAATACATTGGACCTGTCAATGTCAGCGTCAATGTCAAAGTGAAAAAAATAACTGTACAGTTACACATGTCAGGTTATGCTGAAAAAAATTAAAATTATACCAAAAAATGCAAGGTAGTTGAAATATAAAGGTCTACTCAAAAGTTGTCAAAAATGGCCAATTATACCCTAGACTTCACATAGGGTTAAAAAAAAAATCATACATCCCTAAAAACTAATCAGATTTATCTGATATTCAGTACACAGTTGTGGAGGGCCAAGAACTAGAGCCAAACCAAACATCATCTGGCTTCAATCCAGATTCTGGATTTGCAGGCTACTTGAATTTAACTTGAATGGGAAACTCTATTGAATGGATTTTTTTCGCCATATCTCTGCTGAAAAAAAGAAATGTGATCCTGATTTGTTGCAGTAAAAAGTAGATCACTATTGTCCATGGACATGTAACAATTGATCCGGATATGAGCCAGATATGTCAATATACTACACAACTTTTGCCTCATTAAGATCACTCAATTTCCCTATTATCGTGCACCCAACAAATCACGTATTGTCTCATCATAAGAGATCAAATTTTTGCAAAAAATCAAAATGACCATAAAATGAAAGTTATTTTATTTCAACTTTTTAAACTTTGGAAAATTATGGGCATGGACAATAGAACCTATGTGTTGTCTTTGTGATTCAGTGTTTGGAGAGTGACATGTTTGTAAGAGGGACAACAACAGCAAATCAGTCTGCCAGAGGGGAGGTTTGTTGTGCTCGGCACCACTACTTGTTGTATTTCTTTTGCATTACTCTGCAACATGGCCAAGACACATTGTCACATAATTACCATTTAACAATAAAAACATTAGGCTAGAGCACTTTGCAAACGAAACAAAAAACCCCCCAAAAAACCATTATGGCTTCAGCAACTCTGCTATAGAAACAGTAACAAGTAAAAGAGGAGGATATGATGTGCCAAACCTGCCTGTTCATCACTGCTTTTGTTACCTGTTGAAACTCAAACTTTGAGCTTTGGGCAGAGGTTTGCTACTACCTTTGCATTAGCCTGCTGTCTTTGCAGATGCTTTAAAAGGGTTGAAGTTGTGTTCGAAGCAGTGGGTAGTTGTTTCTGGCCTGGGCGCAGTTTTGCATTTTCTTATCCTTTCCCGCACTTAAAGTAATCTTGATAACTGCACTCCTCAAGAGTTGTAGATCACTGTACTCTTTTTCTTCTCCCTCCACATGAAAGGAAGTCACCTGATAGTGACAAAAGTATTGAGGAAAAAAGGCAGATTTTATGATATTTTTTTACCACATCTGCCTATTGTGCAGGAAACAGGTAAAACAAGTAATGTTATAGTTATTTGATTGTTAATTATAATAATAATAAATTTTATTTTATTTTAATACATTTAGTGGAGTAATACATTAGATTACTATGTTACAGAAAAATGGGTGTAACATATTTCTTTGGCATATCTTACATCCAACAGTGGCTAACAAATTAATATGCATACCCACAAAATATCCTAAAAAGGCAGTGGTTCTTTACTTCACAACACTGTATTAAAATACGCCATATTCAGTCCAGTTAAATAGTCTTCATTTATTTAGCACCTTTTATCACCTGCCACTGTACGCAGCTTGGATTCAGTGCCAAAGAAGGCTTCATCGTGTGTTACAGGTAGACTGGGAGGTTAAACTGCCGACATTGTAAGTAGTACTTTCACATTATAGTGCATGTTCATTCTTTGTAATTCTGTTTTATTTATTTACTACATTTCTGAATGAATAACTGTTGCATTAACTATGATTATACAAATGCCATGACTGCAAGAAAATATGGTTGCAGATAAATATCAAAATGGGGTTATAGAATACAGAACCACATAACCCTCACTTTAACAACTATGTCCACTCCATACATTTTTCTTTTGAACATGACATATTGTATGGCTGAACAGAGGACTGGATGGATGAGATGGATTGTGGGTGGACATGTAGGTCTGCAGGTAGATTAGAAGAACAAACTTCACTGGTGACACGTCTCTATTCTGCAGTGACAGTGTGAAAAAAAGCACGGAGTGCAAAAAGAAAGTGACAGCATCAAATGACCAATATTCCAATTTATGTGTTTCAAAGGGATGAGTGAAACTAGAATAGAGTGCTGCTGACAGCCAAGAAATGATTTCTGAAATAGAATTCAAGAAAGTTGGTTCATACTGCTAGGTGACCACGAGCCAGTCAAAGGTATCCAGATATCCAGATGCATATTAATGCTTTAGTTAAAATCATAGATTTTTGAAAGCCACATAAACAGTAGCTCAGTGAATAAAATAGGACAGAATTCTCAATAACAAAAAGGGCACTGCAATATACAAGATCAGTTAGATCTTAATGCAAAGGGATGTGATGACGGTTTAATCTGAAGATGTTACTGAGGGGAGCTTTTAGCTTAATCAGAGAGCATAAGCGCCATAAAAATGGATTGCAAATGATTCGCTAGGTAATAAAGTATTGATGTTTGACAGCACTTGATGTGTAAACAGGACAATTATTCATATGGTCTGCAAGTGCTGATGGTAGTCATAAATCATTAATATTTGGCATCTAAATATCTTGTAGTTCACAGTCTGCTTACTGCTAATATTTTTTATATTTGTCATTTTTATAGGTGTTTAATTTTATCACTCAGGACTTAATTTATGCACAGGAAATTGTCATTAAAATTAGACATGGAAACATTTTTTTTTCTATACATATGTATTTGTGGTTTTTATTTATGTTTCTAGAACAAATAACATTCCCTACAAGTAAGATTAAGATGAAGTTTTTTGTTTGTTGGTTTTGCTTGTTTTGTTATTGAATTACTCCTAATAACAAAACAAATCTAGACAGCCTTCCTTATGAAGGATTCCAATCAAGTGTTGCTGACTCCACTTTAGTACTAATTGTTAACATTAAAACATAATTAAAAAGTGACGATCCAGCAGAGACGCAAACAAACTCTGGCCAACTCATTTAAAAATTTGAACAATAATTTAATCCCTGAAGTATAACAGTGTGTATATGACTGTTTTAGGGCAAAGTTACTAATGAGTGCAGTAGCAGCACACTTGTGTTACTTTGAAATATTGTGATATATTGAAGGAAAACTAATTAGGAGCAAGTTAAAGGTGGTCGAGAATATTAGGTTTTTAAAAAAGAGAGCGGAATTTGTCAGAATGTCACCTAAATATATTTGCAACACTAAATACATCTAAACGTTAAATTTTTTTGCATAAGCATTTAATGGGTTTTTTTTGTGTTTAACTTTCCTGTCTGCACTACACAGGACACGATTTTCATTTGTGTTTCTGCCAAGAGGTTGTCTCTTGCCCATCACTGAGGTCAGCTAGCCCCTGATATATACAATCTTCTCTCTATCAGTGCATATTTATCAGCATCAAAGAGCCATTCATTTACCAGATTGGAAAATGGTCAGTGAAGAGAGCTTGACATTCACTTTGTGCTGAATTGTTCTCACTTGACACCTAACTTGCTGATTGATGAGAAATATTATGGCCTGCAGGAAAAGCAAAGTCAAAGATGAATGAGCATCACTCTGGAGCTCTCGTCACATCTTGGGACCAAAACTCTTTATTAATATTTTGTTTGGGCCTGCACCTATCAATCCCTATTTATGGTACACAAGTAGGATTGGATCTGTCATATCAGGTATTTACTTGCATTTGTCTCATGGCTCTCTGGTGTATGTAGTTTGTGTGTGTGCATGTGTGTGCATCTGGGTGTTTCAGTCTTTCAGTGTACATCTCACGTGTCGCAATATTAACTCCCTGGAAGATATACTGTAAATCTGGGTATTATTCTTTGAGTGCTCAACATAAACAAGGAAATTGCAATCTGTAAAAAAGTGCTTACATATTGCATTTACAATTTCACATCAATTTATAATTAATTATGCAAAGGTATTTGGCAATACTGTAATCTTGTCAACATCTCACCCCTTTTTAAACACAGTTGATTATCATCTGCTGTAGATGCACAGATATAAAGTAATTAAGACATTATCCTTCAGTTCACGCCTGTAATGACAAGATGCTCTTAATCATATAGAACTGAAACAACAGAATTTGCTATGAAGTTAAAAGTAATCAAAACACATTGGTCTATATTTTGACTGTGGTGAAAGTAATAGCCTGTGTGTAGGTAAAATAGCACACACTGATGTCACCTGTCTAAGCCATGTTGATAACATGTGGAAAATTTGCCCAGGTACTTATGTGAAAAATACAATAACTGAACAATTTTAAGGGGAATTATTCCCACATTATCTCTCCTTCTCCACATGCGTGTCAGTTGTTACAAATCTTAAAATCATAAAGATCTTTTTCTAAGCTATTGTCTGTCTATTTTTTTTTTTTTTTACTAAAAAAATTAGAATGAATAAGAAGCTATTATCAAGACTCACTTCAACCGGAATGCCTTGCAAAAAATAAACCAGCAGAATATAATCATGGTCCCGTTTTTATTTGCACAACACAGTGGTAATTAAACATTCAATTTGCCATGCCATGATCCTCATATTCTAAAATCCATCTTATGCCAACACATTAAAAAAAAGAAAAAAAATCAAACATTTGCTGCAAGCTCAACGTGTCCTTGGTAGTTTTCTTTCAAAATTAGCTCCATTATTCTTGCCCAAGATGCACTGGAGAGAGTCATGTTGTTATAGGTTGTTACAAATCATCACAAACAACCCAGCTGGCACATTCACATGTGAGAATCTGACAGCACAATGAATATAGTGTAAAAGGAGTGAAATACAGAGGAGGGCATCCATTACTATCAGGGGATATGTTCTTTCCCTTCATTTTTAATTTCATGGGCATTTTCTGAACTTTCAAGGGTATTTTTCCCAAGGCACTCCTGTTAATTTCTGACCCTGCCAATAAAATCCAAATTGTGATGATTCCATCTTTTCTGAGCCACAGCCTCATCTCACACCATTGTGCCAAGATTTAAGCTTTAGAAAAGGTCAAGCGTCTGGATCGTTGTCAGCGTTGGAATATTGATATGCTTGCTAGCTCATAATTGACAGATTGACTACTGATCGATTTAAGTCAAGATTTAAAAAGTTAGTTTTAAAACGGCTGTAAATATTGTCCTGCACAGGTTTATATTTTTACTGTTGAACGATTCTCATGGGAGGACTGTTTTGTTGTCATTTTTTATTTATTTATTTATTTGAAGCAGGGTTTTGTGACACTGCAGCCCATTATCTCACAGTGGTGCTGTTTGGAATATGACATTCCAAAAGGTCATTGTAAGCTTTACAGTCAGTGGGGTGGTGTATTGGTAAGGAACTGTCCTATAATCAGCCCTGTACCCTGCCCTGCTTAAAGTGTCTCGAATAAGACACTGAATCCTTCCACAATAGGTTTATGTTTAACCCTGCACTCTGACATCTGCCCTCCCTGTGGAGAGGGACAAGAACAAATTACACATGAGAGGATCATAAAAAAAAATAAACAGAAAAGGAGGAGGTCACTTTCAAGAGCAACTACATGCACTGTACTTGCTCCTCTCACAGTTAAATCAGGTCAAAGCAAAGTTTTACTGAAATATTTCCTCAGGGAAAGTGAAGTGAAGTTTCTGAAGTGGAACCTAACATGTCAGCCACATCTGCCATTATTTGCACTGTGGCTTTTTGCTACGGTTAGGTCCATAGGTTTCTGGACCATGACACTTTTTAGCTGGTTTTTGCCTTTGTACAAAACCATGGAGGAATTTAGATAAAACAATCAAGATATAGTTGAGGGGCAGACCTTTAGCTTTAACTCAAGGAGGTTTAACAAAGGTATTGTGTTAATTGTTTAGCATTTATAGCCATTTTCACATAAATTTCAATAGCTCAAAGACAATTGGAAAATTGAGTGAAGAATGGTTTTATAGTCAAGTGAGGATGGTTCCCTCATTATTGCATGACAGATTGTCCAAAAGTGTTAAAATTACATTTAGTTTGACTTGAATTTTAGATATAAGGTCCAAAGAAATGTCAATGCAAGTAAAGATGGACATCAACAGGCTGAAAAAGCCAAATAAAGCTATCAGGGAGATAGCTAAAACTTCAGGAGTGGCCAGTTCAGCACAGGCCTGAAAGACCACAGAAGGCAATGAAAGTGGAGGACAGAATGATTTCCATGGTTAAGAAAAATTGCTTCAGAGCATCTAGCCAAGTCCAGAAGAATTTCAAGAAGTTAAGTGTACCATTGTCAAAGTTCACAATAAAGATATTCACTAATAGAAATACAGATGATTTACAACATGTCATTGGTCAGTTACCCAGAGTTTTGGAATTTGTTATACCTTTTGACATTTGCTTTATTTTGTTATTCTTTGTGACCTCAGTATCTGTCTTCCTGTGTAATAAAATATACATTCCTGTCTACATGCCGTTTTATTTTGTCAGTCTCTTATCTGTTGTGTTTTGCATTTAGTTACTTCCTTATCTTGTCCTCTTTAGTTCAGCTGTGTGTTTCCCCAGCTGTCTCGACTTCCCTAATTATCCCTCTGAGCACATATTTTCAGTTTCCCCTTTTCCTTTGCCAAAGCACAAGTTTATTTTCTTTACATACAGTAGCTCCAGTTCTCCTTCCCCTCACATCTCCAGCTCCTAGCCTTAGTGTGTCACAGCTAACGACTGAGGTCAAAAGGAGGACCCAAATGCAAACTTGGATAAAACAGCAGGAGGTAACTGCACAATATTTACAAAGTCAGAAAATGAAGTCACAGTGCCAGGTGGGGGAAAATCCCAGGAGAGATTCTGGTGGGGCATTCATTCACTGGAAATGAGCATGGAGGGAACACACAGGTGGAGAGCGGACACCTCTCTGGATAGAGAGAAGGATAAGTTATTGTTTGCCAGAAAGAAGTTAGGGGTTCAAAGACAATTCTAGGATAATGCAGAGGATCTTACTTGTCAACTGGTCTTGTGAAATCCATGGAAGGGATATGGAGTTGCTGTGGGAGCTTTGAGGTTGTCCAGGAGGGCAGGTAGGTGAAGGGTAGCGATGAGGTAGATCCAGAGGGTAAGGCAGGTGGGAATATCCAAAAACACTGGCAAATGCAAACAGAGTTGAACCGAGTAGCACTCGTGCGAGACAAACACAGGGGCATGAGCAGAAGAGCATAATCCACAAGAAGGCCTGGAGTTCCTACCACACAATCACAGACACTCTGGCAAAGACTGGGGAATCAGGCTGAGCCTTAAATACTGCGTTGCTGGCCACCAAACAAGAAACAGGTGTGACAGCCCTGACCACCAGTCCCGCCTTGAGGGGCGGAGGAACTCCATGCTGCCTGCCTCCTGGAGAAAAAGGAAAGAGAGGGAGAGCACCACAGCAACAACAATACCGCATCCTGACATAGTGTTTATTCCCAGTTTAGTTTTTTCTAATTGAAGCTTTCAGTTTCCTTTAGGTATTTTTTGTTTCACCTTAATGTGTACTCTGGTCTTCAGCCAAATAAATGGCTTGTGTTATGGTTATCCCTGTGTACCTCCACACATCTTGCATTTTGGTCCTCACTCTTCGCACTCAATACATATGACAGTGCACTCTGACCACAGTTGACCAGGTGGACACCCAATTCCTTGATTTTGAGTTTTCCAACTGAATAGCCCAGCTCAGACTGTGGATCGTATTTTTCAGTGTGGAGTCGAAAAACAGTTCGGTCCCAGCTGAACTGTGTGGTGTCAGCAAACCCCGGTTATGTAGATCATCTAGCCAAGTTTTTCAAAGACTTTGTAAAGGCCACATCATTTCTGGCAGCTGGTAAACTCCCCATTGCTATGACAACCACAGTGACTAGCTTCACCTCCATTGGCTAGCCCCTTGTCACAGAAGCAGCAA
>JAMQGT020004067.1:0-53426 GCA_024447675.2 Pterophyllum scalare
TTATGTTGTGTGCGTGCCACTGCTCCTTTGAAACTTGAGATTAGGTATTGTTTGAACCGCATTGCAGAGGGCTGAAAGGGTTGATTCAGAAGCCTGTGTATGTGCTAGCAAAATAAGAACCTAATATACATACAGTAGACACAACGACATCAGCGGTCCAATCATAGTGTATCAAAAGTGCAAAATAATTTGAAATATAATGTAAAAATGAATTGGAAACACTTATATTTTCTTGTATAAACGGGAAGTGGATTGATGATGTTGCATTGATAAACGGGAACGGCCGTAAAAGTCACACACTCTTTTTATGAAACTATCTGATGGCATTGAGTGAATTCACAGATTTATCTATAAAATAAAAACAGAAACTGGATACTGCAATCTAGCTAGCAGGTGGATATTTGGACACAGTATGCCAGTGAAACAACAAATTTGATTGTGCACCTTGAGCACAATTTGGGTGAAGACCCATTTGGGGGATCACTGTATGTGAACTTCACTGCAATCTGACCAGCACTGTAGGAGGAGTAGTGATTCTTGTGGACTGTGGAGGGTCAGACTACAGACGCATGGCAAGAGCATAAGCCTTTGGCCAGATGAGGTAATCAGAAGGTGTACTGTATGCAGATGTATGCACACACAAAAAAATAAGAATAGTGGTGATTAGATGTTCGCTGTTCATTTGCAACTCCAGATAAAAGTGTCAGTTAAATATGTCTCTGCCCAAGTCCCCCATCTGCCTCCCTTCCCCAATCACACCCTCAATCAGTGGGGGGCTGTATTTTATTAGAAAATCATTAGAAAAGAAAGGATTAACCCTAAAGGTAATCAGGAGAATCCCATCATCATAATCTTGCATAGCTGGTATTGAAGAGACTTGAATCAATCCAATCTATGAGGCCTGTCCTTCAAACAAACAGAGCCCCTAGTCAAAACTCACTGACCCAAGGCCTTTAATCTCCGCTCCCCAGGTCTGGGTTTAGGCTACTTTAAAGGAGGGCAAATTGGGGCTGCACGCGACCAAGCCTATTATCTCACAGTGAGCTGCCCAACAAATTTGTAATTCATCTTTAGCTTGCCATATGTTGCATTTTTGTTTTTTAACATTGGACATGTGACTGTGGATTATTAATCTCCTATAAAGCTAATCAAAGACAGGTCTTTAGTTATTAGCATGCTGTATGAAATCGATTTCCTCACAGATGACTATGACTGACATTATGAAGGAAAAGTCAATAAGTCAAAAGATATATATATCCCTCTACAAAACCCATGTCTGACTCTAGATGACAGCATACCTTATGGGCTAGGCTGGCTTTCAGAGATGATAGCACATGATCACTGTCATGATAAAGCTTCATGTGACTGAGGAACTGATAAAATTAGCCGTCACATCTGATCTTTGCTTTTTTTCCCTCAGATGACAGTGTTGTTTGATTACTTCCCCTTACATTTCTGTCACTCTAACAGGATCTAACAACCCAAGTCAGAAGATTAATAAAGACGGACGTGTGGGCGCATGAATGCAGCCTATTGAAGACGCAAGCAAGTTGCTATGTTTCCAGTTTTAGACTAAACTTATATCAAATTACTGGTTTCTCTGGTAACAAGAATTGTTTTACATTTGGGTTAAACTTAAAAAAAATCCTCTACAAGTTTATCTTTCAGCAAAACAAATGTTGCTATGACAGATTGTCCTCTAATAGGAAAGTCTTGGGTTTAACAAAGGCTGCTTGTGCATTTGCATTTAACACATGTTCAAACATGGTCAGATCACTGCCCTGTCCTCCAATCTAACCAAGGACACAGCCTTCAGTGACACTGATTAGAAGGTGAGACAAATCAGGACTCAAAGATCAATAAAACCTTTCTGCTTTTTGATCCATGCTCAGGAAATGCTAAGCACTGGCTTCTGAACACTACAGCCCCTTAGTCATGTTCAACACCTTACATGGTAAAGGAAGAATATAGGTCACATGTACAGGGCTTCTCTAAGCTAGTGATTCAAGAGCACAGGGTAGATGGGCTCTGGGTCTCTCTCAGGTATCAAACAGATCAATACAGCTGGTCTCAGAGGCCCTGTGGAGCTGAAGAAGACATCTAAAGTTCTAGTTTCAGTTTATTGTCCACTGGCTAAGAAAAGTGTTTCTGTGGCATGAAGTAAGAATAATAATGGAAAGGAGATTAAGAACAATGGGCTCAAAAGCTGTACTAGATTTAGCTATAAGGGCAGGAAGTCTTTTTAAAGACAGCACCAAAACCCAATTAGAAGACCCAGGATGGATTTGGATTTGACTCCTCTACCTTTGGTCCAGCTCAAAACATCTCACTGTTAAGGTTTCAATTTAGCCTCCTGTGGTCTTGCAGCCTTGCTCCAATGGGAAAGTAAAGCCTGATAGGATACGACAAAGAGGAGTCAAACAGCTCCTTTCATTTTCGAGTCACAATGAAACACCTTCCATTTGTGCAGTCGCATGCAGGCAGAAAAGGAAATCCTCCTTCGCTTAGATTGAAATTTCAGGAAACATTTAATAGTATTTTCTACTCATTGACCAACAGTCTCAAAATCTTGCTAAACTGTGCCTGATTAGGCACAACAAAATCGCCCCAGACAATGAGACCGCTTGTTTCTTTATCTGCTTTTTTGGACTGTAACGGCCTGTGGAAAATGCTAAACAATATCACACTGTGTCATCTGGATCAGTTTGGTTACTCATTCTGTGCTGGAGTTCACCCTGGATTCCAAAGCAGTGTTTCAGCAACACTGAAGTCTAGTCACTGTTAGGGTTGTCATTGTAAGCGACTGCAGAGGAAGAGAGGAGGAGCGGGGGGGGGACTGAATGGATTCTCTTGCCTCGTGAATCACAGCTCACGTGGAGTTGCACTTTATAATGATAAACAGACATGCTCCCATTTCCCCCACCTTCCTGTCTGTTTCTCCATCTCCATTCACAGGCCACTGCACAGCGAGGGACTTGTAAAGATAGATAGCTTCAAGGTGTGTGCTGATTCTATGTTTAGCTGCCCGCTCACAACTGTACATAATAAACATACGATGGGGCATTGTGTTAAAAGTCAAGAGACCCACTGGCGAACCAGGGTGATCCTGCAACACGTATTATATGCGTAACCTAGTAGGCTGATACACTACTCTACATTTCACTTATTTGAGTAGAACATAATAGCTCTGTGTGTTATTTCTGCAACGGTGTGTACAGCAAGGTACTGTAACAAATGCAAATCATGTCACACATCAGTACATGCTTTTTTTTTTAAACTGCTAACTAAATTTACTGAGAACACTACTGCTGATCAGTGAACATTACAACAAAGCCGGTGACAGTTGCTATAATGAGTAACAGAGTAGCTAATTATTTACTTCAGACTTTACTCTTCAGTGGGAGTCAGATGGAAATGAAAAGACATCTTCACTTTCATCTCTTGGCAAAATCCATGGAGGTTATGATTAAGTCTCCACGGCTTTCTTGCAGTGGAAAGAGCTAATCTCCTTCCTCCTGTCTGACAGTTCCTCCCCAAAAATCATCTCTTTCTGTAAATTTGGACCTTTAAAACCAATTTTTCTACAACCAAGTAAGCAACATTATAACACTAATTCTTAGATATGTACTTGGCATTTTCATATTGAACAGTTATATGTATGCAAGGCCTTAAATGTGCCAAGCAGAAGGAGCGGGGGGGGGGGAGAGAGAGAGAAGAAAAGAGGGTGAGAGAAACGCAAATGAGGGAGGCAGAGATATTTGCCGTTGCCTGGCACGGAGCCACATTGATTTGGTGCATAGCACAGAGCTGCTGGGCTATTATTCTCACACAGGTCTGGACAATTTCACAGCCTCAACACACACACACACACACACACACACACACACACACACACACCTCATTTCTAATTTTACCAGTGTTTCTTGCAGTCTGCTATACTGCACCACCTGATACTCACACCATGTTGAAGATTGTTCTCCCACCTGAGACAGAGGTGGAAGAGGCAAATGCTGCAAACCTTCTAGGGATTCCATCAAAAGTGCAAGCAGCTCATGTTTTCAAAGAATAGAGTACATATGTATATATGCTAATGGAAAGGAATATTTCAGCGAAATCATCAGACAGCAGAGGTCAAAGAAACACACCTGCCTGTGACTTTATGAAATGCAAATTTCCTCGAAAAGAAATGATTTTGCCTCGAGCTGAGAAGCTGCATGTTCTACCATCATGGGACTAGAAGGGCGTGCACCTCACCTCCTGAAACCAACTACAAAGCTGTGCCAGATTGTGGATCTATTGTGTTGCAGGGTAGGACAGAAAAAAAAGATAATGCCAAAGGGGATGGAGCCACTGGGAGTAGGCAGACACATGCAATTTAAGCACAAACACACAGGCTTCTGTGTAAGAGCAATGTACTAATCAGACTCATGAGGCCCTTTACACAGCTGACTGATAGTCATCCTCAATGATTAAAAAAATGTATAAGAATACCATATCTAAATGGCAGGGACTTGGTTATACAAAGTAGCTACATAAATTCCACCAGCTTTTTTCAGGCTGTAATGAGTAAGTGCTTATTAGAGCTTTCATCAGATCCGGCTGGGGAAAACTGCATTTCATGTTTTATTCCAACATTAAATAGGTTACTAATCTGAAGAAAGCATTAGAGATTCTGTGTGAAGTCAGTCTTTGGTCACACCAGCCTTCGTCTTCAAACATGCCAATTTATATACATCAAACGTCTACAAAGACTGGACTTCCCAGAAAATACCTTCTTTATAAAGTGAAACACCTGCAAAAAGGAGCCCGACCAGGTTCTCACTACCATTACGCTGTCTGTGTTAGCCCGAAGGCTCAACACTACGGGTGTTACTGACTGGATCCTGTGTTATTAGAGTGTAAAAACAGTCATTATGCCCTCGGCAGCAAGCTAAAGAACCTCTTAAGTGCAGTTTACTTTAGCTCGCAGCTATTATAATATACTATAAGATGAAAACAAAATACACATGATACAGAACAGGTACTACTACTGACTGAATTGTTGTCTAAATGTCTAACTCCAAGGTTTATCTTGACTTGGACCAAAAACAAATGTAGTTTTATATTTGTTTTTGACCCCAACAATGATTGCCTGTTCTGCCTTGTGTGATAGGACATGTAAAGTGCAAGATTTAAACTCTTTTGTCTCTCGTAATTAATCTTAGCAGTCAATTAAAAACAAGTAAGCAGCGTATATTGGGTCTATTGTCTACCAGCTAAATCTGCTACAGAATGGAAGAAAAGGAGAGAGTCTCAAGGGAGGGCAGAGATTCAATAGGCCCTTATAGAGAAACTGCACCACCATATCAGCGTCTGAGCTGGATTCTGGGTTCTTTATCACTGTTTATATCACTGCGATATACAAGTACCAGCTCTCAGCATTCACAACCTCATTCATTTGCAATGCAAAGCCAACATTATCTGGGCCTGCTGGTTCTCCTTTCTACCCGATACTCTTTCTGGATGAGATTTCCCCAGTCCACGTGCCCACACCCCAGAGGAGAGAGCTGTTGTTATGGTTACTATGCCAATTACAGTGACAGAGTGAGAGGCAGGTCAGTAAAGGCAAAGCGAGGGGTGCCACTGACACAGATGGCTGTTTCAGATCTCAGCATAGCACAGCTTGCTCTCCTCCCTCTTTCTTTGGCAGCAGTCGACAGCCATGCCTCTCCAGTTTTGTCTGCACAAAGGACATCCTGGCCTGACTTTGATTTGAAGCATCTCTGTTTTTGCTCCCTGCTATTAGCTAGGGGGAAGTGAATAAATGCCTCAAATTCTACTACAATATGTCAAGAAAATTTGTGATATTTCTGAAGATATAGGAAAAAATACTCAACCTTCTATCGATGCTTGCAGCTTACAGGGGGCAACATTTATGAGTTCAAGTAAATGAAGGACATTTTCCATCCTTCTTTTCCAATGAGCTACTGTGATCCATTAACAGTAAACAATCAACACTGAATCAGACCGAGTCTTTTTTGGGGCCCCTATATGCAGTCGTCCCTGTGGAACCTCAAATATGATTTTTAAAAGTGAACAGCCTCTTGATACTGACATTCAGAGACAAGGGGAACAGCTGGGGCTGCAGCTGAGGCCACACAAACGCAAACACAGATATATGCATACATTTGTGAACTCAGACACCCACATGTGAGTATGCTGTCTGTCAGTATATCCAAGGTCAGGTTCGGGGGAATGAAAAGAAGAAGACTAATCGAAAAGCTGAATCTATTTGTTTGTGCATTGGCTGTCGAAAAGCTTTACTATTAACAATAACCATTTATTAGATTAATGCTATATGAAACCCTAATGCATTTACTTTCATCATCCTAGGCTGATACATTAATGCTGAGACATGCCTAATCAATCAGGATGTACTGACATAATGGCGGAAGGACTACAGAAACTTGATTTGCCCTTTTCCCCATATTCTCAATCTAAGATGCCTCTAATTAATCATTCCTAATCAACTCTGTCACCACCACTCCAGTCACCAATCAGCATAAAATTATCTTACTCGTTCTTCAATGGATTCAATGGTCCTATTTCACCATTTCGTATCTCTCCACTGGCCCATCCTAAACCCAGATGATTGTCTCTTGGGGGGCTTTTGGCCTTGCTCCTGGCCAGACAGAAACTAATGCACTCCCCTCCCCAGCTGCAGTAATTAAATCCTGCACATGGTTGTGTGTGCACAGATTCTCTCTACCAGTGAGACTACCCTGGGTCAAAGTGGAAAGACTTCTATTTGAGGTCATATCAGTTTGAAAAGAATAAAGTGGGGGCTCAACAGGCCAATACTGAATGTGTAAAGGATGGTAGCTGTGTGCAAATAAAGACTATAGATTACACATAATTAAGTGTTCACGTGATCACTTCTTCATGCTTAAGCCCCTCTGCCAACAGAGAATACAAGTAAAGAGAGAAAACCAGATAAGACAAAACACAAAGCCCTTCAATGCTGAACAAAAGATGGAAAAAAAAAAAAAAGGCCCACAATTCTTTCATGAGATACTGCAATAAGCCATGTTTTAACACAAAAATTACAGCCAATTAGTCCCAGCACTTAAAACTCATTAAGCCAGCTGATCGAGGAACTCCTATTCTTCTTCCATCTAAAAGAGCGACCTGGTTCCCACAGGAAACCCGTGCATTTCCCTTTCTCTGTCTGCAATCCCCATTTCTCAAGACTGCTGAGAGACTGGCACACATCCAATTAAAAACCTTCCTCTCTTTCATCTCGCCAACCCCAAACTCTAATGTTATTATTGTACAGCCAGCCCCCTGCCCAACTACACAGTTCTGTCTTCTTATCTCCCCTCCCTCCCCTGACCCACTACGCCTGAGGGTTTCAAAGTGTAGGAGACTTGGGTATGGCACACTGGAACAGGGGAACCCAGACCCACTAGCCTATTTACTATTGGGAGGTTGGGGAATGAACAGGAAGGGGGAAGGGAGGGAGGTGACATGGAGTGATTATGGCGTGTGGGGAGAATGCAGACATACTGCTGTTTTCTGGTGCTAAAGTTAAAAGGACCCCTAGGGTAAATGGACAACCTTTTGAAATTGGGTTTGCTAATGTTTGAATAGATAGCCTAATAAAAAAAGCAAAGATGCTTTCAACAATCTGCCCTCTGGTTTTAATTAATTTAAGTGAGATAGAAGGCACTATTTTGCCAGTCAGGGAATAACTGAGATAAGTGGACAATGTAGAATTTCTGAGGAACCAGAGAGGGGTGTGCCAGAAAGTACCCACATAAACAAAGAGCTGGATCTGTCTTGATTTCATCTCTGATCTCTTCATCGGCTGTTCCAAAATAGAGTGCCCTGGGACTAGCTGCAGACGAGAAGCTGTAAACAAAAGTCATCTTTAAGGGGAGGATATGGGTGGGGCATACCCAACAAATGCTTGTGCAGTTGAGATTGGGGTTACCCACCATCGGTCTAATTACTTACTAACTACTTCAAGTTTCATTCAGGCTAATAACCAAGAAGTGCGCAGAGCCACCTCTGTCTTCTCTTCCTCTTAGCAGATTCCACTTAACTCAAACATAACCCTTAAAAGGCAACCCTTACTACACCCTGTATAAGTCAAAGTCCAGAAGAGTAAACCATCCCTCAATTACAGGAAACATCAATGCCTTTTTTTAAGGAGTTATTAAAAGGGCTTCAGCAATTGCAAATCTTACCTAGGTTTCTGTATTGCAATGAGGTTATAATTGCTGTTGTAAACTTGTAAATCTGCCTTTGATAAAATTTAAATGTTTCCAGTGCAACTGTAGTGTATATCTGAAATAATGTTAAACAGTACAGCTGGACTCTAAAGGCTATTGAATTTCAGTTCCTCTCTATGTTGCTGTGGTAATGCCATTGTGAGAGGAAATGCTCCATGATGCATGTTGATCGTAACCCACCCATAAACACCAGATTAAAAAAAACAAACAAAAAAACAGAAGCATATTGCTCTTGATTAAAAAAATATATATATATATTTTATGTTTTCAGTTTTTCATTGTTAGACAAGGAATCGCCCACTTCCTCTTATCCACTAAGAGGTATCCGCTCTGATACAGAGCCATATTTCATGTGCTTCCTATCCTCTATAAAAAAAAGACTCCTTGCAAGTAAACAGGATGTGGAGCAGGGGGGCACGGGACGTGAGTTATGACTTCATTTCAATAGAAGGAAGAAGAGATTTGATAGAGCAAAGCTTGCTTGTGCCTTATGATTACGGTAAACCCACAGCCAAGATTTATTATCAAAACACAAAGCCATAAATAAGAATTAGAGGCTGTCAACATGTTTCATATGAGGGTGTCAATCTGTGTCAATGTTGCGTGGATTTTTCAACAAAGTAGATAAGGAAGGTTTGAGGGCAATCTGATTTAGCCCTAAGACTTAATCTATGGACCCTTTTATAGGAACGATACAGGCAGGGTTTATAACACAAAATCAAATCTATGCTCTACCCACAAGCCTGGCTGATTTATCTGTTTACATAAGACACCACAGACTCAGCATAAAGAAATATGGTCCTCCTGCAAACCAATTAAGCTTACCCTAACCAGAATCCCAACAACTGATAGGTCTAAAGCTAACAAAACAGGAAAAAGTCTTTCACAAATGCTGTGTATCTTGAGTTTAAACAGCAAGGTATTACTGTGCTGTGAAGAAAACTTGATCTAAATACCATATAACCATTGTTATGAAAACCTAACAAATAAATTAATGCAATAACTAACATATTTGTGGTGGTTTGGGTTTAAGCAGCTGCTGAAAATTTTAATGTGATCCAAGAGACACAAGAAAGCTATACAGCAAAGACAAGAAAGCATGTAGGAGTGAAGGGATAAGCGCGTCTATTGTGTTTCTTACCCTCACAGACACACACACATCTAGCTTTATCACGTGCATGCACACAATGCTCTCTGTTGATGGAGTTGGAATTGTTTAAAGTCAGTATGCAGTTCAGGAGATGGAAAACTGGAGACCTTTTGCCTGAGTGAACTATGTTGTATTGTCAGAGGCATACAATCATTACTATGACCTCATCTTCTGCTTTTAGCCTGGACTCCAGCCTGATCTGGCCCTAGTCTCCACTAATTGGATTAAACTAGCAGAATCATGACTGTGCCAGGTTGCAAAACAGCTTCTCTACGTGCACTTCTGACTTATCTGAATGCACATAACACATCTCTAAAATCTGCATTTCAAAATATATACTTTTAGTTTCATCATAAGCGTGATGATGATGCTTATGATGAACTGCACAGAGGATTAAATATGGTAAAGACACAAAAATATCTACTTCGTTGCTGCTTAACTATTCTCAGGTTGAAGTTTGTATTCTATTTTAGATCACTTAATAACTTCATCATGTTGTAGCCAAAAGGCAGAACCTCAGTGTATGGCCTGATGATGCATACAAAATGAAATTGTATGGCATTCCCATGAAGAATAGAAAAATGAAGTAAAGTCTGCACCCCAGAAGTAGCTAGCCTTCTTCAGACATGTGTGAAGAAGCAGCTGTGCCTGAAATGTCATATGTGTGGTGATCTCCATTAAAGTTGTTTAGGAGCTCCTTCTGGTGTGTGCACTCTATGGTTGTTTTTAGTCCCGCACCCAGCTCTTCACTTTCTTGGATCGTGCGTATCTCTTTTTCAATTTTATTCCCATAAACAGTCACAATGCCATAACTTCTGGCATGCTCAGGAAGAAAAAAAAAAGAAGTATTTTTATTTTCTTATTAAGGAATCGCAGCCGTGTAAACAGCCAGCAAACTGCTACAACATACACGTTTCTTCTACATCACGCCTTGCTTGAGCAGGGCTTTTGAAATGCTCAGTTTGTTTCATTTAAGCACACTGCACAAACACACCATTCTTTAAATGTCCAGGCCAAAAACATTCCAAGCAGCCTGAACAATTCGCTCACTGAGGCCGAGAGCAGCCATCCACAGCTGCTGTAAAAGTGGTCTCTGTGTGAACTGTGGACGGCCGCTGATGGTATTTTATTTAGCAGAGTTAAGGAAAAAAGCTTTTTAAATCATTCTGGATTAGAGGGCCATTTTACCTAATACCAGGTGAAATGATTCTTTTAATACTTTGCAATACCATATGGCCATGCTTCTTCAAAGCAGAAACTAACATTTCTGTATGTGAGTGGACCTTATGTGTCTGGAAACATAAAAGATATAGTGGAAATTTATTTGTAAAATTATTGTGTGGGTGTTCATCACAATAATTTGCTCTTCTAATACCGAGGCTCATGGAAGAGACTGCCAGGGCTGACAGCACGCCGTGAACAGACTGCTCAACTTGGCAGCAACTGGAGTAGGCTTACGAACCAGACGAGGCTGATGGACCAGAAAAAGGAGAACAGGGCCGTTTCCCAAGAAGACCTGACAGCCTCTGTGGAGCATTAACCCAAAAAGCACCTACCTGCCGGCAGCTATGGTAGCTGCTGAGTTTTGTTGGTCCTGGCAGACTCCCAGACTGCCGTAAGCCCTTTGCATAGCGGCTGGGATTCATCCTCTTATGCCCAGAGGGAAGGGGATCTGGGACTTTATTTAGTGCCATTTAGAAAAGATTACCCTTTAACTGCAGTCTTGCCATTGGGCAAAAAAAATTATGGATAAAAGGGCTGACCAGAAACCCCAAAAAGTGTTGAAAGGCCCCGTATTAGGTCGCAGATAACAATGAGCGCAGATTGAAAGCCCACTGAAAATATTCTAGCGTAGAGTGTGATAAACAACAACAATGGCTGGAATCAATGTGTGAAGAGAAAAAGGAAAAATTCTTAGAGTGAGAGACAAGCAGCTGGTGATGAAATATAGCTCGGGGTGGCAATACAAATGAGAACAACTTTATTTGTGACTCTTCATACAAGGGACCAGATGGATCTCTGTCCACGTCGCATCGTACATCCAATCAGCATTCAACCCATTTAACAACACATGGCTTAGAGTCACACCAGATAGCTTTGTGTGGGGACATTGGTATATATTCTTTAGTGGTTTTGCCATTTCAAAAGGGACAAAAGTGACCAATCCTTTCAAATGTAACCACAATGGAACGCCTCTCTCAATCGCTCCTTTGTCATACACTATGTTCTGCCGCCATTTAACCCTCTCTTCATCTGTGACACTCAAGACCAGTTAACCCCAGTGGGCTGAAACACACAAAAGGACAAATAGCCGAGCACAGAGAACCCAGGTTCAACCGACCTTGACAAAATTCTGTTTTATGATTGTCTGGTTGAATTCCAATGTTGCTGTTTTACTGGGAGAGTAGGACTGAATGACAAACATTCTCCCTCAGAATCAGATCATTTTTTTCTACAATAACTTTATTGTGTATTCAGTGACTGCATGCAAAATGTTGTTTTCACACTATGAAAGGCCCTCGAGTACAAAGCGGTAGGGTCGGTATTTTTGAGCCTTCACGACTTCCTACACAAAATTTTCAGGGATGAAAAAACACATTTAAGCTCTGTCAAAAACTGCAACCAGATCAGTTTTATACAGGATTTGTAATGTACAGCTTTCCTGTATACAGGAAAGCTGTACATTACTCAGACCTGCATTAGCAGTTGGAGGTATGGCATATGATGTCACCTGTGAGTAGCTTAAATTAAGTATATCAACAGCAGCGGACGGTCAATCATCTTATGCTCTCACACTGCTTGAGTGCAGTATAATATCATCAACCATTTCATCTTGTGACTTAACCAGTGATAAGTCATCAGTATAACAGCTTGATTAAAGTCCACACAGCTCAGTCATATCTTTATTACCAACCAGGGGGTGGGTGCTTTCATCAGAGCTGCTTGTTAAGTCCAAATCAGCTGTTGAGCAGTTTAGTTATAATATACTGTGTCCAAAAAAAATCATTGAAGAAAAGTAGTATCACCAAAAATAAATGTAATATGAAGTCTGAGCAATGTGATAGTCAAGGTCTCCCAGAAATAGCAGGGGGCACTGGGCTAACTGACTCACATTCATTATAATGTACCAGCAGATGAATCACTCCATCAGGCAGGATCATTTTGTAGCTGGAGTGCAGTGAGAAAGGAGGAAGGCGGATGTGCTGAGAGTCCCAGATGTACAAATGATAGCCTCTAAAGTGCTCAGTGCTTATACAGTCAAATGATACAGAATGCAGCAGGAACACTGTATTAAAATTATGGCTGGTAAAGTATGGCTGCTTCTAGTCTTTGCTCTGTACTATTCTAGCTAGCTCCAATCATCTCTCAGCAGTCACCCACAAACCTACTCAGAAAGCAGCACCTGCTGAGGAAGCAGCACGGTTGTTCAAATTAAGGCACGGAGCTGGACAGTTACTAAGCAACAGCAGTGCACGGGATTCCTCCATCTTCCTGCCTCGAGAGGAAAGCGCATGTGTGTGCGTGTGTGTGTGTGTGTGTGTGTGTGTGTGTGTGTGTGTGTGTGTGTGTGTGTGTGTGTGCGTGTGTTGATGAGGAGTTCGGGACTGGCTATGTGACAAGGGAAATTTTCCCACTGTCGTGATGATCCCTCACTGAGTTTTTCTATCCTTGAGAAGGCAACAAAGTGAAAGCATTTCAGTTGCTATGAATAAATCTCAATCGTTTTCTTTTGTATTGTGTTTGTGCTTGCTACCAAGTGAGAAGGTGTTTGGGGTAACTGGACAGAATCCTGTGTTAAGCAACCTTGTAAATCTCCCAGAGGCTGTAAAAAGAGACTAACAGTCCAAACATCGCCGCCTTCAGTGTAAATAGTAGCTGTGTACCAAAGACAACGTGACATTTTTACCTGACCAAAGATATGCGCTTTGGGCACGGTTGCAGGCACTGGTGAGTCTGACCTAAAGGAAAGGTCTACCAATGAGACAATCATATGGCATTTGTACTGCAATGATATCTTGAATTATAAAGTTGAATTTTTTCAAAGTGGAGCCTGACATAAGCTTTTCATTTCACCCCTCATCTTGTGCTTTGTACCCACTACCTAGTGTAAAATGGGTTTGAATTTCCCCTATGACAGCATCACTTCTGGCCTTCATATGCAGAGGCTGGGTTGACGGTCGGGTATCATCTGATCAGCAATCTGCAACCAGCATAACTCAGCCCTATGGCAAAAGAAAGAAACTCAGCTGCACCTTTCATCAGCAAGCGAACTAGTTCACTGCCCACACAGATGGATGTTTGTGCTCCATTTTGAGAGAGAAAGAAGACCAAAAATAATCAAAAAAAAGTCCAACCGGGCTCCCAGTGAGGCCTTCCTTTCCAACTGGCATATCTAAAAAAAGTAAGAAAATCTCTACAAATGTTTCCACTTATTTTTAATCACTTCCAGTTTGCTGCCATGGTGACTCTTTTGGTCTGTTTCTTCCATTCAGAGCTTTTAGATGTCATTCCTTTCTGACAAAATGAGACTCTCTTGGCAAAAAAGAAAAAAAAAAAGCATGAGAAAAATTGAGCAGCAGTTGCTGAGACAGCCCAAAGACCTCCTCCTCCCTATTTTAACAACCACAAGAGAGTGGGCCATGGGAAGACAGGGAGAAACAAGAAGGAGAAGCAGAGAGCTGGAAAACATCTCCGCGTGTGTCGCAAAAAGCAAAGGAAGCAACAAGCAGAGATCTGGCAAGGCACTAAAGGGTTTATCATGCTTTCACACATTTTGGTTGTTTTGCTTAGTGGAGGGGACATAAGACAAACTCATATTAAAGGAGGATGTGAGCAACTATGAACAGGCCTGCGTCAGTACGGGAAACTTGTTTTTCACCATGAGTGGGCAGAGAAAGAAGAATCAGAGGAAAACAGCAGCTGGGGGGACTTTTCTGCCAAACCTCACTCCAAAGTTATACATCTCTCCATCTAAACCACAACACAGTGACAAACTGCTGCTCTAGTGAAGAAAACTGGACACACTGTGATATGACAGTAGGGAATAAGTAGGGCCACTGTTCAGAAAAAAACAGTCACACCCTTTATCTGACTCTCAAGACCAGCTTGAACCATTGCTCTTGAAATTCTTTCCATTCCCCAAAGGGTCACGACTCATCTGGTTTCCTTCTGAACGTTGTTCAGCCCGCTGTTCAGCGGGAAGGTTCAAAATTCAAATGTACTCCCGCCCTTTCCTACTTAAACAAGATATTCTTGTTTGCAGGAGCCACCTGAGCTCAGAGAAAACTCTGACAGGCAAGCTACAGATCTCAATGTTATTTCAAAACGCTCAAAAATACCCAGAGGACGGAAGTAAACAAATAAATAAGTGTCCCACATCACTTTTATGTCCAGCATCAAACACAGTACTACAGATCATTTGCGGTAATAATGATTAAGAATTAATCAAATAAATATCTGTGGAAACACACTGGGCTTATGCTAGCTTTGAGCCAGACAAGAATGTCTTGAAGAAGGGGCCTAAGAGCTGCAGCATAAATAAATAAAAGTGGCAGTGAAATGGGGAAAACCCTGTGTATGGAGGGGGTGGGGAACAGAGAAAGAATCCCTTCCTCTGATTGTATTTGTGACCTTGCTTGCCCAACACTGAACATTGTAGTGATAGTTTTACACATTGAAAATGACAAGGATAATCATAATGTAACCTTAATATGTACTCTTAAAGGCAAATCTAAGGTTTATAGTTTTAGGGTTTATGTTAAGGGTCTATCAATCCTAGATGAGAGTCTTATCTTTACATATTCTATGATTATTTATTTTATTTTTTTTGTACACTGCCTACCTCTCTCAGCTGGTCGAGCTCCTGTCGGACAGCCTCGTACTCCATCTCCAGATCTTCGTACTGCTGTTTGAGTTGCTGCTTCTCCTCCAGTACCGCCAGCCCGTATTCCGCCGCCTGGATCTTCTCGTTCGTGGTCTCACTCAGCTCCCGGGAAAGACGCCCGATCTCGGCCCGCAACCATTCCGGGCCGGCCTCCATCAACAGAACAGCGTCGGGATAGCCCTGCTCTTCCACGGACATGATCGCCACTGGTGAAGATCAACCAACGCACGCTAGCTGATCTGCGACAGGAGGATGTCAATACGTCTTCAAGCGGCGTAACCTTGAAGAAGAAGCGGCTACTCAAATTCTTCTGTATTTAAATTGCATGATTGTTACGTTTGCGTTTCTCGTTGCCGGTCTTGTTTCTTTGGTCATGTAGGTGACTCCGTTCAGTTATCTTCGTCAGCGGAGTCCGCTGTTATCTCTTACTGACGCTCCATCGTTGCGCTCCTGCGTTTTCGTCTCCACTCTCCCGGTTAGTCGGAGCGACAGCGCAGGAGCAGGAGTACCAATAGCCAAGGCGAAAGAGAGAGGATAAACAATATCCGGTTCTTGCCTTCAAAATAAAACCGTGGTTGAAGAAAAAAGCTTCAACCATGTGTGGTAGCCGATTTATTCTGCCTTGTGTACGTAATAAAAATAAAAAGGCACACACATTTTGGAGAATCTGTGAAGCGTACAGAAAAAGATTGATACTGTCACACCAAATCAGCACTTTTGTAATTTATTTTGAAGATGAAACAGCTTCTCTTCAGCTAGTGTGACAGGCTTGTTTGAAACAGCTGAATGGCCGGTTTGGTTTAATGAGATGCACCTACGCAATCAGCTGGGAAAGCGCCTGCCCCCTGCTAGTGTTTATCGGGAAATGTAGTACTCATAGTAGGTGAAGGCAGCAAACCGGACTGGCAAGCCCACAAAAGAACTCATTTCCCATAAGGCCTATTAGTTTGCTTATGTGGAGCGCGGACATTTTTGTCCAAACCGCTTGTTGTCATAGAAATAGAACGAACAGACGTGCTAACGACTGACCTGCGGCAGCTGACACGCGTATATCTGCTGCCATCTGTCGGAAGAGTTTATAATTAAAATCGGGGCACCGCCATAGAAAGGGTGTGACATGCTCACTTTTTTGTCACTGGGGCCACACTATATATTATTTGTACATTAAATCAAAAGAAGCTTGCTACTTGCTTCTTAAATGGAACCTGTCCTTTGATTTTACCACTTTCATCTTTGTTTTGCCTATCTGCAAAAAAATCTCCATTGCCATGAACCAAAGTACATTACTAGAGCAGTGCTTTCCATAATTCACAGTTCAAAAGAATGCTTATTTGTCTCATACAGACCTTGGTTCAGCCTCTTAGTTCACTCCCTGTGTGAAACAAACTGTTTGATCTCCCTTCTCGGCCCCTTAAAGGCAGCTCTAAACTGATTGGCTAGCTCTCCTAAACAGAAGCTTTGGACAGCAGGTTGGTTTAACTGCTGTGACATCATATAGACTAAGAGTAGAAAAAAAATTAAAAGTTGAGCATTCAGAGCCCACAGGGACAACTTGAACATATTCATAATTACATACTCAATTTGAGCACCGGCTTACTACATACCTCACTCGCCTACATATTCATACAAACACTTTCGCCAAACATTCTCACACACACACACTCACACTCAAGGCCAACTTAGATTTCAGTATCGTCCCCAAGGATACTTTGACTTTGATATGCAGACTTGGGGAATCAGGGACAAATTTAATTAGTAGACAGGGGAGCAGCTATATACGTTCTGAGGTGTATGTGGACACATTAGGCGCCCTCCCCCTCTGCGCCGGGTGAGGGCGCCGTTCCTCTGTTATTGATCATATCATATGCAGAGCTGTTAAATACAGAAAATGCCGACTAGAGAAATCATTTCTCCGCATCGCTTTTGCATATAGTGCATATAGTGCATACCCACTTTTTGCACCACTGTTAGTAGACAACCCACTCCTGAGCCACAGCCACACATTAAAATGAGCATCCACCATTGCAAGAGTATACAGTCATGTGAACAAGAATGTCTTCCTGGTCTCCATACAGTCCTTTACACCTTTACGAATTCCATAGGAATTAAGAGGGTAAGTAGCAGCCAGGTACTGCTAATCAAATGAAATTGATTAGCTGATTTTGTTAACGCAATGCCATAATCTTCCCAGGTGTGGGTGTCCTAGGAAATACACCCCAAATACACTCCATGCAATTTTCCAGAAAAACTGCAAAACCCCCAAGATTTACATTTCAGTTTCTACAGGTCTCAGTTGGCATGTAAAAAGTTAACATTCATGACAGTAAAATTTGAAAAAGACTGAAGAGATATGACTTGTTTGGAAAGGAAATGGAAACACATCTTAGGTTTACACAGTTGCTTCAGAGCAAACCAGAAGATTTCTAGAGAAAGTCCTTTGGACAGATAAAACCAAAGTTGAGATGTTTGTTTATACTGCACAGAGCATGGTACCAGGATGCCACCTATAGAACAAGTCCAGTTGTGAATTTTTCTTGCTACTAAATATTCCACAGTTAATTGTTATTAATTAATTGATATTATAACAAAGTGGAAGCAACTGGGAATGACAGCAACTCAGACAGTGGTAGGCCACATAAAATCACAGAGTGAGGTCAGTGGATACTGAGGCGCATAATAAACAGAGGTCACCAACTTTTGGCAGAGTCAATCGCTACAGACTTCCAAACTTCATGTGGCTCTAGAGCAGTGGAGATGTGTACTCTAGAGTGACAAATCACTCTTCCCCATGTGGCAATCCGGTGGATGAGTCTGGGGTTGGCTGTTGCCAGGAGAACAGCACTTGTCTGACTGCATTGTGCAAAGTGTAAAGTTTGGCGGAGGGGGTATTATGGTGTGGAGTTGTTTTTCAGGAGTTGGGCTCAGTCCCTCAGTTCCAGTAAAAGGAACTCTTAATGCTTCAGCATACCAAGACATTTTGGGCAACTTTGTGGGAACAGTTTGGGGATGCCCCCCCCCTACTGCAGCATGACTTCACAGCAGTGCACAAAGCAAGGACCATAAAGACATGGATGAGCAAGTTTGATGTGGAAGAACTTGATTGGCCTGCACCGAGTCCTGACCTCCACCCTCCACCTTTGGAATGAATTAGAGCAAAGGACTGCAAGTCAGGCCTTCTCATCAAACATCAGTGTCTGACCTCTGGAAGAATGGTTCAGATTTCCCAAAAACACACTCCTAAACCTTGTGAAATGCATTCCCAGAAGAGTTGAAGCTGTTATGGCTGCAAAAGGTGGGGTGACATCATATTAAACCCTATGGATTAAGAATGGGATGTCACTCAAGTTCATATATGTGTGAAGGCAGATTAGCTAATACTTTTGACAATAAAGTGTATCAGCACAAACACCTCATGCCAACTATCAAGCACAGTGGTGGAGGGGTGATTGATTAGGTCAATAATCCCAAACACAGCAGTAAAGCTCCAACAGAATGGCTGAAAAAGAAAAGAATCAAGGTGCTGCAATGGCCCAGTAAAATTCCAGATCTCAACCTGATTAAAATGCAGGACCTTAAAAGAGCTGTGCATAAACAAACACCTGCAAACCTCCATGAATTTAAGCAACATTATAACGACGAGTGGGCCAAAATTCCTCCAAAAAGATGCGTGAGACTAAAAGGTCATAAAGAAAATTATTTAAGTTATTGCCACTAAAGGTGGTTCTGCAAGCTATTGAGTCATGGGGTGTACTTAGTTTTTCACAAGACTGCACAGAGACCTGCAAAAAATTTATTTTTCCCATGATTGTATATGTGACAGAAATGAAAGAAAAGCGTTACAACTTCTCTTTATGTGGGTGTATTAATAATGAATAAGTTAATAATCCCCTAACATATGTATTACAACAAAAAGAGAGACTTTTTTTCTAAATAAAACCTTTTATGTTTTGCTGATAATACTTTTCCATGTTTACTCAATTAACTATTTGAATACAACACATTTGTGTGTAATGTGGTATTTTATAGTGAATCATTGCCACTTTTACAGCGACGATTTCTGCGTATTGTTCTTGACAGATTGTATGCCAGATTTGTAAGCTTATTGTAAATCCAGTCTCTAACGCTGGTGAGACAGAGCTGGTTTCTGACTGAAGCACACTCTGGTAAGTGAGCTTTTTGAGAATGGACTGAAAAGGGCCTGTTTTGTTTATAATTGCAGATAAGAGTGTGCAGAATAAATCTAAGCATCACATGCTTGTTTGAAGGGATCACAAGGCACGTCTCATGTCATGCAGTCACCTGTTTTGTCACTTGTGACCAGGATCAGAGACTTCGCCAATTTTGAACTGTATCATTTCTAGATTTTTTTTTTTTTCATCCATCTGTGATCATGTTTTACTCCTTCTGGTGAAAAGTTCAATACGTTTATATTACAGCACCATATAGTTTTGTTTGCACTTCACCGTATTAGTGAGATTAAACATAAAAATCATTCTCACCTTTATATTACCTTATAGACATTAGAAATCTGCTCAAGGTTGGAGACGTTGTGGATTTGATGGGTTTAAGGTAACAGAAAATATGTAATGCCAAAGAAATTTATTGGACAAATTACAAATACATTTAAATACATTTCTCAATTTGTAAAAACATTCACAGGTTGTTTTTAGATGCTATTATTTAAAAATATTACTCATTTCTCATATTTATTATTTGATCACATAAATGCAAAGAAAATATTAGAATGTAACTTATGTAATTTAGTGAAAATGCAGCACATGTATACTAAAGCAGCCATTTAAATGTTTATGGTGCATCGCTCTGCCGTCATCAATACATATTAAAATTATTCAGCTCACACCATAAACAATTTTGGTAATCAGCTCTAATAATTTTAGTTTTAGTCAAATCTTCCTGCGATATGGGCAGCAGCAGTTTACATTTACACTGAGATTATTGGCTTTAAAGTCTCTTCAAACGCTGCACAGAATAAAGTGATCTCTCCTCTCTAACCTAAAGCTAACCAGCTTTAGCAAGATAAGCCAATAAGATTTTGTCTACTTGCTGTGCCACTAAGGTCCCACTATTTGTTGCAGCAGAATAGGGACGCTTAAGTCTACTGATATCAGAAATCCCTTTATGCCGGTTCACATCCAAAGACGGTCTTATAATTAATAAAATATGTAGTCTATATAACGAGAATCCAGTCTGGTTCGGTGTTAAGTGAATATAATGCATGCATTAAAAACGGCCAAATTTGCATAAGACCATTAAAAGGCAATGTGAATGTGGCTGGTGTTAGATTTTCTTGAGGAGTGGCTGCTCTATTTTATACTTGTTCCTGATAAGATTAGTAGTCTAATCTGGGAAGAGTCAAGAATAGCCTTACGGTCTCCCCAGAGCTGCAGAGTAAGGATCCTGTACATGGAGCTAGTTACAAAGGACACAATCTCTGCTTCGTTTCAAAAGACATATGTTTATGTGCTTCCCGTCTAGATTTGTCATTTTTGTGGAATAGGTAGCCTCTCACAAAGGAGCACACAGGATCCGGTGGAAACTTGCGTTGCCCCACCAGAGATAATCTGAGACGAATCAAATCAAGTGAGGCCACGGGATTGACTTTACGTAGAGACGGGGATGGAAAGACGTCAGTCAGAGCTGTGGAGCTTGATGTCAGAAATGGTGGCACCTGTTATGAATATTTGTAAATCAACTACTAAAGGTAAAAAATTGATTTTCAACTTTCTTTTCTTTTTTTTATAGTATTCATTGTTTGAATAATTGCAGCTATTTAACATTTGATTGTTTTTCATGCTGGTTATGAGGAGTAAGAATGAATTTTGTACTATGATGAGGCAAAAACAGTCAAGAATGGCAAGTCATGAATCCTTTAAAATGGTTAAAAATGTGTTACATTTGACTGCATGCGACTTATGATGTTGATCTTTTTTACTGACAATAGTTCTCTGTAACCTGTCACATCTCAAAATATCTCTTAGTATCAGTCATATATACATTATAATTTTTTGACATCTGGCACTTTATGAGTGTTACGGCCCTGGCAGGGCCTGCTGTGGCTTTCTGTTTTTGGATTGAGGCCCTTTACCTTACCTTTACCTTACCTTGTTGTTCTGAGTTATTAATTCCTGTGTTTTGGTTCTTTCTTTGTTTGAAGGTGATAGCGGCTTGTCCATCTCTTTTTGTTTTAATAAAAATCCTTTATTTTACCAGTTTTGCTTTCATGTCAACCCAGTCATTATCTGTTACTTCCCCAAACCCCCTAGACTCTTTAGGGGAATGTAACAATGAGATACTTTTTTTTCTTTCTTTCTTTTCAGAATCTAGGGCCAAGGCTCTGCTATGACCATCAGTCTAAGTGACTGTTCATATGGCATCGCATGCAACGACAAGAGGTGGATTTCTGATGGAATACAGTAAGTACGAATGCCGTAAACTCTTCAATTAAAAAACGAAATTTTGTCAACTGTAACTGTGTCACCTTACCAGTAACGGCAAATTAAAGCCCATTTTAAAGATGCCAGAACAGATTTTACTGTAATGCACTGATGACTTGCAATGCCAAACAAGGATTAAACACTTATAAGTGAGCACTGATGATCTTAACTATTTAGGTGTTACAGCACAGCCTGCATTTGACAGCCTCTGTGCTGCACAACAGTTGTGTATTTGAAACTTCTTAAAGGATTTTAACACTATCGCTAATCGACTCACTAATCAAATAACACTGATTTCCATTTAGAGAACAGATTTAAGTCATTTAAATAATCTATGCTAAAAAAAAAACTGAATGTGTAATATTTTTTTCCTTCATTTCCCCATAACAACTGCAGTCAGAGCCCCCAGAGCAAAGTACACAATAGTAGGAGAAGCTATACGTTATGTCGTCCCTGGGCATATGCAATGCTCAATCGGTTGCGGAGGTCAAGCCTGCAAGTATGACAATCCAAGTTACTGGAGTGATGACCAACAGGCCATACAAGGCCTCTACTCAACCTGGTAGGCACGCTTTGTGCATCAGTATTTAATTTACCAGAATTATCGGTTTGAGTTTTGATGTTTCTTTGAAGTCCTATTGGGTAAACTGAGAAGGGTGGGGACTGCTATGCAAAATAGAATTTACTGTTTTTTTTATCTATTGTTGTAGGATTACTGATCACCTTCTTGCCATGTCCAGACCTTCAACAGAGATCATTGAGAAGTATAACATTATTGATCAATTCAGAAGGTATACACAACTTTGTTTCTTGGTCAGTAGCTTTCAGTGTCTTTCTAAGACTGCTCAGAGAACATAAGACTAATATGGTGTTTTTTCTGTGTGTGTGTGTGTGTGTGTTTGGGTGAAGGAATGGTATTAAAACAGTGATCAACCTGCAGATCCCTGGTGAACATGCTAGCTGTGGAAATCCACTGGAGCCAGAGAGTGGCTTTTCATACCTCCCGGAGGTCTTCATGGAAAATAACAGTAAGTCATTTATGAAATTCCTGAGAGATCCTGTATAGCTAACCAACCAAAAACATGTTGCAATTTCAGTTTATTTCTACAATTTTGGCTGGAGTGACTACGGTGTGGCCAACCTTACCACTGTGCTAGACATGATGAAGGTGATGGCCTTTGCCCTGCAAGAGGGGAAAATAGCAGTCCACTGTCATGCTGGTCTCGGCAGAACAGGTAACTTTGTATGGAATGGCCTATAAAATGTTTTAAACTGTTTAATTTAGAGTTAACAATATTTCTTTTCTGACCCTCCAGGTGTCTTGTTAGCATGTTTCTTGGCCTATGCTACTAGAATGACAGCCAACCAGGCTATTTCATATGTACGTGCCAAACGCCCTAATTCCATCCAGACCCGAGGTCAGCTGCGTTGTGTCAGACAGTTTGTTCAATTCCTTAACCCTTTAAGGAGTGTGTTTTCCTGTGCTAAGCCTCGATCCAACCCAGTTACTCTGTCCCAGTACCTGAACCGTCAGAGACATATGCTGCACGGCCATGAGAGGAAGGAGTTGAGGCACCTGCCAAAGATTGTTAAGTTAGTTTCTAGGCTGCTCTTGGACATTGCAGAGAATCGACAGGTGATTGAGGAAGATATCCTGGAGGCCCCTGATCTCCACGACATTGAAATGTATCTCAGCATTATTGAGAAGATGGATTTCGAAATAAAGGAACCCCGCTTACCAGGTTCACCCACTTTACCACGGCATTTTAACGAGCCAGCCATCTTCTACCATCGTAAAAGTCTGAGCTACAGTGAGTCTGACTTGAGACGGCTGGGCTCAGAGCTAAACCTTCTCACGCATCCTCTGACCTCCCTGTCACAGAGTAATATTGACATGTCCATTTACCCATGTGAGCTCCCTGTTTCCCAGTCTCATGGTTGGAGTAGCAACACGTCTGATGTCTCTCACAACTCCACAGGCTCACTCTGGTACATTAAGAATGAGGAAAACCAAAAAGATGGACCCATTCTACTGAAGAAAGTGAAGAGGAAAACAATTAAACGTAGTGAGTCTGTGGGAAACAGTGAAACTACCAAAAAAGATAGTATATTGTCCAGGTGGAAGGCCGAGCAGAGGGAAGAGCTGGCAATGAATGGGGTAAAATCCCAAGATAGAGAAGAGGACCAATCAGAGGTACCGTTTATCACCCTGCAGTCAGAGCTGTCCCTGGAGGCCAGGAGGTTGCTTGTGGCACAAGCCTTGGCAGTGGACCTTTTTGTGGATGGGGAAGACGAACACAAGAGCAAAGTTCTGGCTTGGCAGGTATTTGTAGTGTAGTGGTGTTTGTAAAAAAAAAAAAAAAACTGACATGTAGAAATGAGCTTAGTTTAAATGTCAGTTCAAAGCTACAGTTGCATCCAGGGTAGTTCAAAACCACTCCTACAATACATTTTTCTTTTGGCATTTTTATATATATATATATATATATATATATATATATATATATATATATATATATATATATATATATATATATATATATATATATATATAAATATATATATAAAAAATCTTTTTATATATATATATATATATATATTTTTTTTTCTGCTTGATGAAAAATGTAATTATATTTTTAATTAAAAGTGAAGGACAAAAACTCACCACCAAACCCCGACATGGACTCATACAGGGACATGCTTGTTCACATGTGCAGGCAGAGCTGAATCAAGGTGGTGCATGGGAAAGGCTGTGCATGGAGCGAGATCCCTTCATCCTCACTGGACTCCTGTGGGGATGGCTAGAGCAGCTTAAAGAGCCAGTCATCTCTGTTCAGGAGGCCAAAGCCCTCAACCCTGATAATGCGGATGCTCAAACTGTCCTAAACACACTCGATCAGGTCACATGATTTGTACAGATTAAGATTTAATACAAAAGCAAGTTAAACCATTTTAAATTCCTGTCAAGTGTTTAGTGTAACCTTCCTTGTCATCTCCTCTTAGGCCCCTAAAGAAACACTAACATGCATATTGGACTGCATGGCTCACATGCTGAAAGTACCAGAGGAGGTTGAAAAGGCCTTCCTGAGTCGTACCATCAAGGCTTTTACCTGGGTAACGAAAACCAACACACTGAATTACTTCTGATTTCTTTAATAATCCCATTTATTTCTTTGTTATTAGTTTGTTTTAACAACTTCAAAACCTCGTTTGTGTTTTAACAGATGAACATTAATTCAGAGGATGGGAGCAAAGTGTTTGAGTCCATGACCAGAGTCTTGAGGTGTGTTCTTGGGGACATGAGATCTACGGCCATCGAAGCAGATCAGACACCCATGTCTCCCTTCCTTGTAACATAAATATAGCTAATCTAGATTTAGTGCACTGACACTGTGAAAAAGATAAGGACGCTTTTGTGCCTTTGTGTCAATGTTATTTACTGTGTAACATAAACATCTGTATGTTAACCTGCCTCAGTAGATTCCAAATAAAACTAGATGATCAGGATTCTTTTTCCAGTACATTAGGCCTTGAGCCTGGTCACCTCATACCTCAGCTCTTAAAGCACAGTGATCAAACATGACCCTTACAGACTCTCAAAACAAACATGTTCACACTCTGTTGATGCCTTTCATGTAAGTACCATAAGGATCCTAACTATAAACATATTGCTCCCAAAGAAATTGCGCATTACAGAATTAAGAATAGTTAGTATTAAGAATGACTTCTTGATTCTTCTGGTGAGTGGCGCAAACTGAATGCAGGCACTTTTGTTGGGCTGTGGTGCTCAGGTGTTGAAAGAGTAAGCCTTTAAGACGTCTTTTCCATCATTCCCTGCCACTGAGGCCACAATGCTGGAGTAGTCACAGGCGACGTGAGTAAACCCGCTAGAACAGAGTGTTGGCGTAAATATCAGGTGATGTTTAGGTCATCATAAACAAAGAAAAATGCTTTTTTTTCCCCCCAGTATTTACCAGCAATTATTGATGAGAACATGGATGGTGGTAATACAGCAGGGATGCTAAAAAAGCCACCGGTTACAGTACCTGGATATTGTGTGAGAGCCTCCCAGTAAGTGGTATCGGCTCTCCAGTGTCAGCCCACGGTCTCTGTCGTTTCTCCATGTCAGCACTCGTAAGGAGAGGTCCTGGGATGCTGTCACCACACGAAAACTGTCCTGCAATATGAAAACAACACAAACCGATCATTTACACATGCTAATTACAGTGAACTTCTCACAGTACGTTGTATTGCATAAAACCAATAATTCCAACCGCTGCTGGCAATGTCTCTGAATTTCAAATGAGAAAGCAGCCTACCACGCATATGGAAGAGATTGGCCGAGTATGCTCTTTAAAGCTGGCGAGCATGGCTCCTTTCAGTGAGTACACCCATAGTTGTTCACCAGCTGCCAGCACTATGTGATTGCTGTCCTTGGCTGCCAGAAGGATGTTTGAGTACCAGGTGTTCAGTGTCAAGGGGAAGGACTCTACCTGCTGGACTAAAATGTAAAGGAAGCTCAGATTACACCAGCACAAGACAAATACTTAAGAAAATCTTTTTTTTTTTTTTTAAACATTCCGTCAGTGTAACGCCAGTTCTTCGAGCCTGATTCATGGTGCTTTTCATGTCTGAGCTTAACATGTGGATCTAAAATTGCAGTAACAAGAGTATGGCTTGTCTTCCAGTTCTGAACAGATCTGTGGGTGCAGCCCTCTGGAATTTCAAGGTTGCAGTGAGTGCAATACTTGGCTTGCCTTGCTTTCTGTTTTGCTCCTGAAAGTCCCTGGAACATCACTCACCATTATTGTGTTCAGAAACAAACCCAGATGCTCATTGCGTTTTTAATGTTTAATTCTAATCTGGTTTTCTTGCATATGTGCTGAGATAATTGCATCTTTATCATCTAGGGAAAAGAGCAAAACACAGCCAAATACATCAAACTGCATATTTTCACATACCAGCATTGGCTATAAACATCTTTCCTTTTTGACTCAACAACTGAATTTTATTTTCCTATTGACTGATTAGTTACTAGTTAGTGCGCGCATATCTGAGCCCTCACCTTGGATCTCTGACTTGTACTTAGTCTTTTTCATGATGACGTCAAAGACCGTGATGACTCTGCTGCGTTGGAGCTCGTTGTGGTGAAGGATGGCCAGTCTGGCAGGCTGGGTCGGTATAAAGACAGCAGCCTGGCACCCAGTGACTGGCACAGACTGGCAAAGGGGATCTTCATCCTCAGAGGGAGCGGTCAAACTCTCAGTGTAAAATACCTGGCAAAAAAAAAAAGAAGAAGAAAATAAACAGCAGAAATCTACAACAGATGGCTGCTCTGATTTTTCAACATTTATTTTCTCCACTGGCTCATTTACACAGAGGTGATGTGGTAAAAGAATGAGAGTAGAGCTGTCCAAGACAATTAAAAAAAAACAAAACAACAACCTTTGGGGATAAATCATTATTCTCCACAGTTCCAGCTGTGATCCACTTCTTGTCAGGTGAAACTAGGAGTATGTTGACTTTAAAGGTGTCATACACCACAATACTGGACTTTTTAGTCAAAGAACAATCTGCTAGTGTACACACAGACCCCTGACCGGTTCCAACCTGGAAGGGAATATAAAACAACATATTACTTTAACATGCTTTCATTTCATTTTAAAATCTGAAACTTGCAAACTTTGTGGTTACTTACGGTTAAAAACCAATCATTGTTTATGTTGTACTGCAGCAGTGTACAGTATGAAGATGCAGTAGAAAAGGAGGCCAATTCCTGGCCAGTCTGGCCTCGCCAGGTCTTAATGAGGCCCTGAGAATCCGTTGTGATCACAACTTCACGTCGTTCATCGCTTAAAATCCCCGTCAAAGGATTCTGCACAGGACTGCACCACAGGGGCTCACCCTGAGGGAAAAAAAAAAAGAGGTGCTACTCTATGTCACTGCCTTAATGACAAACATTTATCAGAGCAGACGTCAACTTTTAGAAAGTACAGGAGAACTGTATGAGAGATTTTGGTTCAGCAATGATGAGGTGAAAGAAAACCTGCATAAAGGTGGCTGCAGTGGTGCTAGTATTTACCGACATGAATGCACAATTTATCTCAATGAAAGCAAAAAACAGCTTTGCTTCGATGCGCTGGTGCAGATACTTATAACACTGACTTTTTGGACGTTCCATGCTCGAACTGTCCCATCAGAAGAAACACTGCAGACTGTGGCATCGTTGCTCCACAGGTCTGCAAGCTGGCTTGAATTCACCTGCAGGTACACAAACCCCTCAACCCGGCCTAATGGTAAGCGAGATAGACAGAAAAAAATAGATTGGGGATATTATAAAGTCCTGTAAGTTGTTACATTTTTGTATTTTTCATGATTTTTTCAATTTTCATTTTTCTTTTATTTTCTGTTTAAATTAAGTTAGTTTCTACAGTGGGTTTGCTAGCTTGAGTTTTGCAGTTTAAAATTTTTTTTTCTTCAATAAGCTAGTTTCCATAATGTCTTTGCTTTTTTCTGTGTGCTTGTCCAGTAATTGATTTCTATTTTCATATTTGTTTTCAGGGGCAGCGTTAATAAGCTCAGAACAGATGTTACAACACAAATACTTGATTAACAGCCACGTGGAATCTCAAAGTTTCAATAAATCAATGTACAAATAAGAAAAACTAACACGAAAGATAATTATATTTTGTACATTTTGAATTCTATTTTCATCATCTGTAGCTCTGTATGTTCTATTACTCCATGGTGGCAAGTGTAGTTTTTTTTTTTTTTTTTTTTAATGCAGCAGCATGAAAGCAGCTGATGCCAACAGACTGAACAAGATGATCAGGAAGGCTGGTTCACTTCTCGGGGTATAACTCGAGTCTGCGGTGGAGGTGTCTGAGAGGAGGATGCTGAAGAAACTCCTCGGCATCATCAAAAGGTGTGTAACGACCAGGTAAAAGACACAAGAATTTCCTTATATTTCTTATTTTATTTCATTTAGTTTCCCACTTGCACAATATTGTCACAGTTATTATTTTAAAAGCCCACTTGCTTTTCTTTTTCTTTTGAATTTTCAGTTTAATTTCAGTTTTCAGAATGTTTAGCGCTTACACCCCCCGCCCCTATGTAGAAAGTCTGCTTTTAATGTTTTTTTTTTTATTGTAGTTCATTTAAATGTTTTCCCCTCACATTTCTTTTAATTTAGTTTTAGTTAATTACGCACACAATGATGTAATGGAGACTCCACGCATACACACACAAACACCGGGAGAGAGCACATACCTGTGTGCCCCCTGAGGCTTTTGCAGGTGTAGCCTCCTGTCCGACCTTTCGTCATGTTCTTCTCCAAGTGGGATCGTCGCAGGAAGTATCTCTTCCACGAGTGATTGGCATGTTCACTCCCCAAGACGGCGAGGTTACAGAATCCCCAGCGCTGCAGACACATCTTCCTGGGGGGGAGCACGGAATCGGATGTTTACATGAACATCATAATGATTTCCACGCCCACCGCCTATCAAATGTCGCGTTTTATGTTGTAAAACTGGCAAACAAGTCACCTCCATAACCAAGGAGTCTCTGCAGCGTCATTCCAATCCTGAAATATAAATTTGCAATTAGACACAACAAATACAAGTCTGACTTTTTCAATGACTTAGCGACTTCCGCATATTGGACGCTCGTTACCTTACACACACTTGAAGCGTTGATTAAATCTTCCGCGGTCAGAAACGTAAAGATATGAATAAGGCAGTCATCGATCAGTTGCGGTTGACAGGGGTCCATGGTGGCACCAGTACTTTTTTAAACCGGCTTTCTCCCAGACACTATCTATATATCCTCCCCAACAAGTCTAAGAGAAAGTGCGTTAACAGTAGATTCGGGCACGCTACGGATGGGATACAGGGACACGGAGGTTGGGTTCGCTTTAACCTGCAGTGCCCTCGCTGTACCAACAGATGTCGCTATCATAAAAGACACAAGATCCAGAGACAAGTCTGGGACAGGCGCACAAAAGGTAGCGCTCACCAGACGACGCACTGTGCAAGGACAAGAGACTGGTGAATGCTGTTTTTGAGTTAAAAAATAACTAAATCGATGTATTAAATTCAATAAAGGCGTGATTTAAGTGTTCATCTAAAAGAATTGAGAGTGTAGGCTACTCTTCAATCAGATTCTCCAGTCGGTTTAACAATCAACTTAGTTGTCTTGGTTTGAATCTTAATATTGTCCTTTTTGCTTTGTTATTCTTTTTGGCGAATGTGAGATAAACATAGTTAATTACAGTGAGCCAAACACTTTAACCTGAGTAAAATAAAAGGTGAAGACTTTAAGATGTATTCATATAGTGAGACATTAATAATCAAGTCAATAGGCGTCCTGATCAGCCAAGGTGAATGCACAGTAGAGGAGTGTGTAGTGTGTGTGTGCGTCTGTGTTTCAGCCCTGGCGGGATTCTTCAGCAGGGCCCCATGTCTCCTGTGAACACGCCCCAAATAGATGGGGCAGATATATAACCAAGACCTGCGGGTAGCAGAGGAACCGTGAGACTGAGATAATCGCACTTGCTCACCCCAAGAGTTACCTGTGACACCTTCGCAATGACAAGAGGGCCCAGCGATAGGGGCCACGTAATGGGATTTTGGATGATACCCTAGTCGGTGGTTTACAAAACTAAATATCTGCTGCTTTTTTGATGGTTTTCGTCATCTCGGACTTCCTTTGGAGTTACCTGAGTCGTGATCGACCGGAGAATAAGCGAACCGAGTGATTAATCAGCTCCACGAATCGTTGCACGAAACTGAGAGCTGGGCCGAAATGACTCGGAGAACACGACGTTGGATTTTAAGAGTTTTACTTTGCCTGGGAATTGTTTACTTGAAAATCGGGTGAGCTGCGTTTCATTTGAGTTCTCATCAGTTGCTGTAAGTCAGTCACAACACAAAAGACTTTAATAGGTGACGACTGGCGGAGTTTTAAGAGCTGTAGGTCCTTCAGAAACGACACTTGAGCCCTGCATTTCCTCAAAAGCAGGTAGAAGCATGCAGCTGAATTAATAAAAAGCGTATAGAGCGTGAGCTTATGTGCCAGATGCGCGCTTATAGGTGAATCACGCTACCTTTCATCGCATCTTTAAATGATCATAAAAAGCATACAGCCATAATAAATACAAATGTATGAAACTGTAATGTAGGTAAGTTGCAGAAATCGTCTTGGAGTGCACCTGAGCTCACACATGATAGAATCTATTGTGAAGTAAACCAAACAATTATATTGATGATATAGCTTCTTAAATTAGAATTATTCCAGTAAAACCATCTTTAGTCCACAAAGACGTGTTAGAAAGCAGGAACTGGGGGTGCATCTGATTTGAGAATGTTATGTAAGATATTTAAGGGTCAAACAAATAAAATTAAATTAACAAAGCTACTAAGAAGCTGATGGCTGCTTTCTCAGTCGTATTCATCTTCCGTTTACAGTGGTTTCTCGTCGGTGGTGGCCTTAGGTGCGAGTATAATCTGTAACAAGATCCCCGGTTTGGCCCCAAGACAACGGATTATCTGTCAGAGTCGCCCCGATGCCATTATCGTCATCGGGGAGGGAGCCCAAATGGGCATCAACGAGTGTCAGTTTCAGTTCAAAAACGGGCGCTGGAACTGCTCTGCGCTTGGAGAAAGGACCGTCTTCGGAAAAGAGTTGAAAGTGGGTATGTTGCTGTCTGTTAACGTTTGTTTAGCCGACTCTCTGAAACTTTTTCTTTTTTCTTTTTCTTTTTTTTTTTTTGCCAGCCGCAAACACAATTTATCAATCACCTTTGCGTCTTTGTGCACGTTGTGCGTAAAACAGCTTTTACATTTCGCTCTTTTATGATTTCTCTCAAATCATTTAAAAGTACAAGACAAACTTAAAAACTGAGTTGCTTTAAGTTTTACTTGGTGACTTGGGGTAACAAAAAAGTAGTCTATTTTGACCTTGACATGCACTTTATAAAACAATCTAAAGTTGCGTTCACAGTCACCAGTCGAACACCTGCACATCGTAAGAAAAATTACCACCTGCCATGCACATTATTGGATTTATAGCATTAGGAGTCACATCAGGCTTAGCCTTGCTCCAGACTCTTCAATGAGAAGGGCTTTCTGAGGTATCTGAATCCAGCATTGTATCAAAGCTCTTGTGGCCGTTGGTAGCTTTTCTTTTCAGCCCCTAGAGTCTCCAGAGGCACATTTTCACTGGTCTTTATCCTTCTAGTGATGGGTGGCGCTCACTGTAAGGATGGCGGTCTTACCACGGATATAAGTTACAGTTTAGGAATAGCCAAGAGGAAAGCAAGGCTTGAAAGTACTAAATTAGAGAAACAAATAAATCTAAATCGAGTTCCTGCAGCTGGAAAAAAGTTTCCTCTAAAGAGGGATGAACTCTCTCCTGGGGATGTTCAATTATCTTTGAAGTTTTGTGGCTTGTTTGCTAAAATGGATTAAAGATTATTAGATAGTGGAAAGGAAAGTGTTTGCTCAAGACTAAAGGCATTTTGTCTTGTGATGTCTTTATGGCTACAGGTAGTGGAAGACTCATAACGACAGAGGCAGCTTTGTAAAGTTTTTTTCCTAACCTTAAAAAAACCTGAAATATGCTTTTGTTCCATGCCTGGCTAAAGATGCTGAAAAGTAAAAATCACAAGTACCCGTTATATACAATGGTCAGTAGCTTGGACCGGCTGTTGGAGGCTGCTGCTATTGGAAAGAAAAGATTATCTCTTCATGCTTCTGAAATGAAAACAATGCCTTTGAAAATCTGTTCCTTTATGAATGAGTGGTTTTAGCCAATGAAGAGTTTTGGTCTGTGTCTCCAAAAGAGAAGTTGAATTCTATTGCTTAGACAGCCATACCAAATAGATTGGTTTCACTGATCAGATTAACTTAGAAGACGAATGGTTGTAAATGAATACCATTGTTGATGCCCGGGCTCAGTGGAGCTGTGTAGCTTGCAATTGTTCTGGAAGCAAAGGGAGAACGACCAGGGGACTGACATAATGCTGACGCAACTCGCACCAGATCTGAAACAATTTAGGCCTAGACTATGTTTGCACTGGAACGTTGTAGTTATAATAGTTTGAGATGAGGATCATACAAAGAGACTTCATACTGTAAGGTTCAAGTGTGAGTAAACTGGCACTCCTAGTTCAACACGTACAGGCTTTTGATTTTTTTTTTTTTGTTGTCTACTTTCTTTTAAAGATCTTCCTTCTGTCATTACAAGGTTATGAAGTATTCATACCATCTCTTGTGGTGAACCCAGGCACTCAGAAGTGCAAGGGAAAAATTAACAACGGTGCAGCCTGAACTGACTGCTCTGACACACCTTCTTTTTTGGCTCTGAGCCCATCAAGTCCACATAATTGATGCCTCAATATGAGTTTTTTTTTTTTCAATGGCAAGGGCGCACATCCAAGATGTTTATCAAAAACATGGCAGCTTTACACAGTGAACCTGGTGGCTGGAGGAAGCACAAAGAAGGTATGATGTTTGTTTTGAACAAACAGTAACAAGAGGAGTTTATTTACGCATAGATATGATGAATGAAGCACTTAGTAGTTTCCTGTTTGCGTTATAATGAATCATAGATCTGAAACTAAAACGTCCTACTTGCTGATTATGTTTAAGAATGCTTATATACAAATACGGTATATTTCAACATTGTATTAGAAGGTAAATCACTGCTTTGTTTACAGTATACTTGAGGTTTCAAACAAGACATTTACGAGCGATATTAGACTTTCTCTTGGCTCATTCGGCTCGAGAACTTTGCTTCCGGTTCTGTCTTTTTCTCTGAGTCCTGTCCGATTAACCTTTAGTTATTTGTCGATATTTCTGTGTGTGTAAATGATTTGTCAGCTGGGCCTGGCACTAGATAACAGCAGAATGAAGATTCTGATGTGACTTCCTTATGAGTTTACACAGAATGTGACAGCTTCGAAGTGGATCAATAGCCCTCCTTTGCCGACAACCCTCTTATTCATACAGCTTTGTAGACGATATGGCTTGCAGACATTTTGGTTCGCGGGCACAATAGTTTGCGGGTCAGGTTTCAAAACACTGCAGCCCTTGAGTGATATGTTAGTAAGACTGTGATGTAAGCACACATACTGTTAATAATTGACCTCTTTTTCCTATTTAAAAGGCCTCTTACATTCCGTAATATCCCTTTAAAACGAAAGGAGAAACAGTATAATCTTCTCCTTTTAATTAAATCTAAATGCATACCTACATTTTATTATTACACATCATTATCATATTATTCATCACTTTTTTTCCTGCTCCCCTAGGCAGTAAAGAGGCTGCATTCACGTACGCCATCATCGCAGCAGGAGTGGCCCATGCCATCACGGCCGCCTGTACACAGGGTAACCTGAGTGACTGTAGTTGTGACAAGGAGAAGCAGGGTTTCTACAGTAAAGACCAAGGATGGAAGTGGGGAGGCTGCTCAGCAGACATCAGCTATGGCCTGGGCTTCTCCAAAGTATTTATTGACGCGCGGGAGGTCAAACAGAATGCAAGGACACTCATGAATCTGCATAATAACGAGGTGGGACGCAAGGTAGGTAATTAGCAAGAGGATTTTGCCTAACTTTATCAATCAATAAAAGTCCTGCTCCAATATCCAATTCTTCTTTTTGGACTTAAACATAATGGTGAATGGATGTTAAGTAGTCTAAAGCTGGTATGCTTCAGTAGGGGTGAGCCAAAGCACCGAGCAGCGGGTCCAAGCTTAACCAAGGAGTGGAATAAAAGATTGCTTTTAGCTTTCTAAGTGGCAGGGTTTGATTACAGCCCAGATCTCTGAACTGAAAACAGATTGACACAGTACAAAAAGGCATTAGCCCAGTCCCCCCCATGTTTTGCACCACTGGGACAGTATACAGTTACCTTTATGACAATCCCCACCCACAGTTTCCCTGTTCGCACAAACCCACATCAGGTGCAATGTGCATGCACATCCACCTCGGGGGTGTTTACAGTTTGGTGACTAGGACTGATCATCATTGGGTAATATGTGCCTATATAGAAGAGTGCAACTCCACTTTCATGTTAAACCTGATGCACAATTAAATGAAGTTTGACATTAGGTCAATGCTGAATGCTCACTGGATTTTTATTCACAGTAAAATGCAAAAAATAAATAAATTCAGAAAAACATAGGAGGACATATCCTAAAAGTATAATAAAAGCCAGCAATATCATATTAAAAGTTTAGACAGCTTATTGTTTGGGTTGGTTTTAGTTACATGTTTATTTTATTTTATTTTATTTTGTCTTTGGCACTGATAGTTGCATAACGCTGTAGAGTGACAAAGAGACTCCAGTACGTCTAGAAGTTGGAACCTGAGTGGAATAATGTGTCTAACAGCAAAGGCTTTGCCCAACTTTGCCCAAGTTAACCCATATCCTCTCTCCCTGTATAACTCTGCCAAAATAGCCTGATTCCCACAACCAAACACATTCAACACAGAGGCTGAAAAGCCTCCTAACACAATAGTACTGAGCAGATAATTTTCTGCACCCGTTTCAGGACCGTGAATTCAGACTGGCTTTTCTGGACAGCTAAATTGCCTCCCAAGGAATAGACTACTCCAGGATTCAAACTTTGAGCTGTCTCACTTATTTCCTATTCTTTCTGCAAATAAATAGACTCTCTGTTTTCCTTTACTTATGCTAATCAAAAGCAGTGACACTGAGCAGGAGCAGCGTTCACAGCTCCCTAGTCGAAGACGTCCACACAATGGCTGTCACAAGTGTTGGTCACAGGACAAGTGATGGATTAGGGAGTGAAGCCAAGGTTTTTATGAAGTGGTTTGCTCAGGGAGAAGTTGTTCTTTTTGGTCCTTGTATTTGGGTTTTACTCTTACTGTTTGCTTGCCAAGAACACAGACGCGTAAATTTCTCACGATTGGCTTTAGGAGACCGTATCGCATAACAAACACCTAGCATTTTAGAAAAAACGGAAATTGTAATTGACCTTGTTGCTAAAGACATCTCTAGTTTAGTCAATGGCACTTCTTATTGTCATCAGTTCAGGCTTTAGCAGTAATCCCAGTCACTCGGCGCCTTATACAGTCACTCTTGACATTTGTGTGTTGTGTGTGGTAACTACACACACAGAGGCTGAAATCTGATACATTATTTTGGCTTCTGTGTATATGGTACCACACTGCTATGTGGTGGGGCTGTATTTAATCCTTAGCCGCAGTGTATTTGTCAGTCATGTTGCTTAATAAGTTGCATGCTGCTTTAAAGTTGGAGTGTGGCTCGAGACACGGTTTTAGAATATGTAAGCATAGCTCCAATTTCAATCATTTAACATGATCATGTTCCAGAGGTGAAAAAGGGAAATCATTATTATAATAAACAGGAATTGATTATAAAACACTCATCAGTGAAGTTTGTTTACTACCTTGCTAAGTTGTTTTTGTGTGCCTAGGTCCTGGAGAAGAACATGCGACTGGAATGCAAGTGTCACGGTGTCTCAGGCTCCTGCACAACCAAAACCTGCTGGACTACACTTCCCAAGTTCCGCGAGCTGGGCTACATTCTCAAGGAGAAATATGCCCACGCTGTACACGTGGAACCAGTCAAAGCCAGCCGCAACAAGCGTCCTAAATTCCTCAAGATCAAGAAGCCATACTCTTACCGAAAGCCCATGGATACAGAGCTGGTGTACATAGACAAGTCTCCTAACTACTGTGAGGCAGACCCTGTGACGGGGAGCTTGGGGACACAGGGAAGGGTGTGTAACAAGACGATGATGCAGCACATCAGTGGCTGTGACTTGATGTGCTGCGGTCGGGGATACAACACACACCAGTACTCCCGGGTCTGGCAGTGCAACTGCAAATTCCTGTGGTGCTGCTATGTTAAATGCAACACCTGCAGCGAGAGGACAGAGGTGTACACATGCAAATGAAAATATTTATTGGATGGTGTGTATGTGTGTGTGTGTGTGTGTGTGTGTGTGTGTGTGTGTGTGTGTGTGTGTGTGTGTGTGTGTGTGTGTGTGTGTGTGTGTTTGTGTGTGATGTATGCATGCGAGTGGTCATGTTTCTGTTTTTTGATGGACAAACTTTGCAGTCTTTACACACGTCATGAGAAACTACTGTACTGTGTATACAGTAAGCTAAAAATGAGGCATCATGATTCTTTTGCACAAAAGCTCTTCACCCCTCTTCTCGGACTGCTGATTGGGATGTAGTGTTGAAGCATTGTGACAAACACTGTTAAAGGGAGAAAAACAAAATGTAGCCTGACACATGCAACTGGGTGACCACAAAGGGAGTCTCTAAAGTAAAATGTCAAGACTTTAAGCTATATGGACATGCACTGACATTCTGACTGCTTGGACTTTGCCAGTGCATCTAAATGATGGTGGATGTGGTGCTGGGCAGGGCACACTGCTGTAGTTCTCGCTCCACCTGCGCACAGATGAAATTAAACAGCAATTTGGAATATTTAACATACTTGTATTTAGAGAATGAAAAGTAATTAATATTAATTTATTCTATAAATAACTACTGATTTTGTCCATTATGGACCCAAAAAAGAACTAAATGTCATGAGTTTATTAAAGGATGACAGCTTGTGCATGGTTAACACACTGGAATTGAATCTGTCTGGAATAATGTGTAATGCTGTAGAATAATGTTGTTCCAGATGAAAATGCTGTGGGCTACTCAAACTGACCTTTTGACCTTCTCATAAGTTTGTCTCCCCTCTGTTTGCTGCTAGTCTAGAAAGTGGAGGTAGAAGGCTGTACCTGTATGCTGTACTCACCGTCTTCAGTGCCATTTCTCACTTCAAGTTAGCATAACTGGAATCACTGATCAAAAAAACAAAACAAAACAAAACACACACACACACACACACACACACACACACACACAAGCACACTTTCCATATTTGGTAAGCATTGGTTAATAGAGTATATTTTGTAAAAGCCTATTTTTATATGAATGTTTTATTTATATATTTTGCATATTCAAGGTCACATTCTGACCCAGACGTCTGTTTTTAAAACCCCTGTGAAAGAAAGACGCTGATATATGTAAGTTGGCCCCTGCTGTCACTGCCATAGTTGTATATTGTAAGTGATAGAGACTGTTTATATGTGTTCAAATGTCTGTGTTTACTGCATTTCATGACTACTACTGATGGAATACAGGAAAAGAATAACACTTACAAGACACGAGTTCCATTATTTCTTATTCACTCATCAACTTTTAGCCGTTATGACATAAAAAAAATGTTTTGCAGCGGCTTTTTGAAGTAACTTGAACAGTTGCTTCAAAATGAGTCAGAGTATCTTAGTCAACAATAACTGTAAATTAAAGAAAAGGAGCTCTAGCTATAATTTTGTTGCCATAAAAAAGTGACGCAGTGAAGCCGTTGAACATTTATGGCTCTGATTATTTTAATTGCTCATAAAAAAAAAAGAATCAAGTAACCGAGAGAGCCATTACTTCCTTCAAATAAGCATAAAAATGAATTTAAATTAATAATAGTTTGACATTTATCACATAATGAATATGTTTCTTAACATCACACGGTTACCGCAAAGATAAATCAGCTTTCAAAGAACTAGTACAATGTGTGTGATACTCAGCAGAAACAGAGATGTTTTTTGAGAGGGGAAAGTTATTCGGGCTCAATTGAGGGCACATCTCGCACACTGGGAAGGAGTTGAATGTGTCCCAGAAGAAAAGTGTTTGTCCACTAATGGCAGGGTACCGGTGTAATTGATGAGACTGCTTGGGCGGACTGTCACGGTGATGACTTGCTCAGTCGGGGGAGTGGGAGCTGTCAGGTGATAGATTACTTGCACATCTGCTTCATTCATTTCTGGGCCACTAGTTGCTACAACAACTCCAGTGCTGCAGAGAAAATGCAGGGCAGTCTCCAAGAGAGGCCGGCCAGCGTGTCAGGGAAATGTTAACGATGTAAAAGCCCACAGTCGTTATAGATTCCACTCTCATCGGCCTGGAAGTGGAGTGAGGAGATGGGCCAGAAGGTGTTGATGGAAAACCTGCTCCCAGTAATCTTCTGTGTTTGACAAATGTAGCCTGTAAAGTTTTCACCTGTGCGGTATATTAGAGACTTTCCAACTGGACATGTTCTCTGTAAAAGCACCTTTTTCTCCACCTCCTTTGTGAAAAAAATAAAAACAAACTGAGACACATGAGAATTCAAGTTTAATTTACAGTAGATTAGCCATATCATGTGTCATTGGCAGTGATAATCTACCTAGAATAAAGGGAAAAGGGCGTGAAGGGATAATAACAGGGGCTTGTCTCTCTGACAAAGGCTTTCAGCTTTCATAATATTGATACAAAAGACTCGCACATAAGAAAAGGCAGCTGCTCAGAAAGCTCTGGTTAAAACTAAACTAGTGTTTTGTGTGCAAGACGCACATCCCACTATCTCAAGAACAAAACACTTGCGTCTCAGAGACCTTTATATGTGTCACCCTTTTACTTTCACTTGCAGAGATCTTAACGCATGAATGACAGGGGCAAAATCCCAGCTTTGTGTGGATACTCTGAATGTGGCTCTCTAAAGTTACAAGGTGCCCTTTGGTTCTGCTAATGCAGATTTTGAAGCTTTACACCGTGAAACCTTTGATTATTTACAGAAAAACATGCCTTTTTCAAAACAAACAGTGTAGTTTAGCTACTGTTCCAGGTAATCCACCTGCACTGTTTTCCAGTCAGGTGCAAACCCCGCCACACCGAGGCCACAGCCACTTCGTACTCGCAGAGTCACAGGAACAAAATACCACCTTCTTTGATAAGTCAGACACCCTGCAGGATCACTGGATTGCTAATTATACTCTTAGCTGTGTTTCTCCATAAACAGGACCAGGCCCATGCCAAGATGTTCAGAGGTGTAATATCCATGTTGCTCTGAAGTGGGGTAGTGTTACCCTTTGGAGTTTCGTTTATAAACACGCACACATAGACACACAAACACACGCGTTCAGCCATCACCTGCAGTAGCTGGAAATTGGTGGTAGCTGCAGATTTATGTTTAGTAGTCTGGCTCGCTCCCTTTGTTATTGCTGGCCGACTGCCACGGCTTTCCTATCTGCTCCCATGACCTGCTAGATCGGGGCAGCCCAGCGGTGAGCTCCAGCCAGCAATTAGCGTCAATGCCAGGGATGAGCCTTTAAAATATATCTAAGCAAGACCCATCCTGCTCTATGTTTTATCATTAGATCAAGCGTGACTACAGCAGTGATCAGATTTATAGCCAAAATATGAATCTGTTTGATGTTGCAGACATGTGTTGAAACTAGCGACTGAATTTAGGATTTAGTTTCAATTCATATAATGAACCCAAACCCAATGAACGGCTTACAAAGTGAGTAGATTTCCTTATGCAGTCATACTTCACATCTGTAGCAGGTTACACATGAAACGAAGAGGATGCTACTGAAAATATACCACCAATGAATAGGGAAATGATTCAATTTCACAGTTGGAGTGGTTCAATCATACATCTTACAAGGCTTTCATTAACACATGGCTCTGAGAGTCTATTCTGTTTCAACAGTTTCCAACATTTCACTCAAACAAGTGGACGGCACTAAAGACAATAATTTGAAGGCGGAGGAGGAGAAAGAAAACGTGCTTCCCAGTTTTTCTCTCCCCTCCGCTCTCTCTGACCATAAATCTTCTGACACATGATTATGTCAGTCATACTTTTGTTTTTCCTCTGGTTGAGACATGCACAAGCACCTGAGCGCTGCACAGTAAATTGCAGAGCACAAGGTTGTCTTTATGTGATTCCAGAGATACTGTATGGGTGCAGAGCTCACTCATGCACTCTCTTAACTCTGTTTGAGGCTGCGATGGAAGTTTGAGATAGCTGACAATATCCACTCCCCACAAGAGAGATCCACAACTGTTTGGCCCTCACAGGGTCTACCTGACTTCCCATGGTCTATCTGATTTTACAGGTAAACACAGTGGTCAAATAGCTTCAGGGTATTGTCGGTGGCATTAAGGTAAAAATACAGGCTGGATAAATTCTCTGGGGGGATTTTGAGTTGCCCATTTACAGTGATTTGAATGAACATACCAGCCCGCTTAACCTGCTCTTGAAAGCTTTTAAAATATTTAATCATGGAGCAGAAGAGCACCTGAGACATGGAGTAATAAGAACTTTGAGTGAGTTTGTCAAAAGCTGCCTTTGATGGTGTGAAATGGTGTCTACAAATGATCTGAGCACCCCATATGATACTTTTCCTTGTTTTTGGAGTGGTTTGGAACAGGGCTATAGAGGGCCCTCATGCCTGCCCCCACCCCAGAAGACGTCACCTGAGCTAAGCTTACAGTAATCCTCCAATGTCTCTAGCATCCTGACACGGGATGTTTTGAACAAAAACACCAAACTCACTACAACCCTGTAAGACTCAGAGACGCTTAGGAAATATCACGGCTCATCATCCGGAGTCATGACAGTCAGCCGGTCTGGCAGCACCTGACAGCCTTTCCGTGCCCTTCCAAAGTAGACGACGCTATCTTCTCTCTTTGATTTGATTGTTTCTTCTTGATTTCACAATGCAGCTCAATTATACTCACTTCTGAGGAAACATTTTCCCCAAACGTGCTCACCTCACCAACACTCAACTTTTAAATCAATTTGTAATGGTGCAAAGCAATCACTTAATCAGTTTCAAGTCTATCATTTCTTTGACAGTCCACAAGAAAAGAAAGGTGCACAAACAAGCTGCTGGGATGTAAACATTCTGCATGTACTTTACGGATGGTGTCATAGCTTCCAAGTTCCTCTCTCTTGGCTGAGTTCAGAGGGAGTTGCAATGAATTCTCTCCTCTAGCATATTGCAACCTGTCCAGACATGCTCCTAAATGTATCATTGCAGAAAGCCATGAAACAATTTGAGCTGATGCTGCCAGTTTAAATAACTAAACCGTGTGGTCAGAGCTATTATATCATTAATCTTCTCCCTCTCTCCACTCATGCTTTGCCAAGATATGGAAACACCCTCACCTTCAACCCAAAAGAGGTAAAGAGATACCTGAAAGTACTTCTTTTGATATGTATCCCTCAGTGCTGGTGACAAAACTGTTTTGAAGTCAGTGCCACGGACCCTTTCAATCATGTTATCTTCATTTCACTGCCTGCTGCTGGATTGACATGCATGTTGCAGAGGAGCCTTTGAAACGAAAATATTTTCGCTACACCAATTTGAGTCCCACCTCCGTGTCCATGGGGCCCTAACTGGCCTTAGCATGTGGTTAACTGTGCACACAGTGTCATGAACTGTAATAACCACTTGTATGAGAGTTTTATGTCTGTGTGGCTCCCTGTAAATAATAGCCAGTGTTGGCTGTAAACAAGGTAAAGGCCTGATGTCTGACAGGTGGTGTCTCGGGTCATTTTGCTCATTTGTCATATTTTCCATTTGTAGCTCTTTCTTATACAATGCCTGCACATTCATTATTATGTTCCAAATCCACTTTTGAAAAATGTAATTGAAAAAAAAAAAAAGGAGGTGATGTGCACCAAATGACCCCAGAGTTGTGGAGGTTACTCAATGACAGTGGTAGATGAGGCTGTGACAGTGGTGGATGATCCTACAGTTCAGCTTAAGGTCAGAGGTTTGTCTGTGGGGCAGGGATGGATGCTCTGAGGTCAGCTTCAGTGATGGTAATGAGATAGAACAAAAAGAGAGACAGGATAAAGAAGGCAACGAAGGGGAGCGAATCTCACTTTCACTCTCCTTTAATGATTTTAAAGAGGCTTTATACCTACAGTACATTGATTTATGGTTATTGTAATGCTATATTGCTCTTGTTGTCTTTGCAGTACTGAGCTCAGGCAGTACAAATGGCATTTCTTTGGACGATTATTCATTAGAGAGCGTCTCCTCCTGGCCTAGTTAAAACCAGAATGAAAGCCTGATGGACAGTGACTCATGATACTGTGCTAGACAATGACTCCCTAAAGGGTTTCTCGGAGGAAGTCTTTAGACTCTTGGCTCTTTGGCAAGCAAAGAAATGACCCTGTCATACACTGACATTGATATTAGTAGGACATGCAGAGAGAGAGAGAGCTGCTCTGTGCAGAGTCTCCTCCTTTAGTTATCTCTTACAGTTGCCACAAGGGGAAGAATAAAAAGCGGGATCTGGACTATGATCTGGTGTCACTTGTGACTCCTGAAGAGGGAACAAAAGCAGCTGGCACAGATGCCGCAGCGATCAGTTCCATCATAAATCACCGCTTTTCAAAAGCCTAGGTGTCTGGTGACAAGATGAGACGGCTGAACAAAGCAGTGTCTGCTGTGACAAAAAGTGGAAGCAGTTCTTCACAGGGCTTAAGCTGATGGTTTCTGTTGGGAAGAGAGATCCCGAGCAGACTGTGAGCATAAAGACGCATTTCAAAAAATGTTTTTCTTTAAAAAAAAAAAAAAAAAGTCAAACACAGGCTGATGTTAGGAGGAGCTGCAAAATAAATGTGCACAAGTTTGACTATTTGGTGTGAACCTTTTTTATTTCAAACATTTTTTAAATTCACGATGAATCCCAGCAAACAAAATGTTAACTTGTGTGACAGTTTAGTCTAGCAAATCAACTTGCTATATATTAACTTGCATGTATGGTAACAGTATGAATGGAATTATTTTATTTGCTATTTTCTTGTGTCTTTATTCTTTAAATATCCTTTCTGTTTAAACCAAAAGGGTTAAAACTGCCATTAAATTATGGATCAATGCCAAAATGAACAGATTTCATTGGGCACTTGGGGGCAGCAAAAACAAGCAGCAAACACTGACAACGTCACCTTTTTTTAGGCGACAAACTAAACAACATCTGCTTCTCAACCTTTCCCATATTATGGAAATTTGTGGAGTAGTAATTTGGAGTTCAGCTTCTAGCCACCTGATGAAACTAATATTAAACTAATATTCACTAGATATTTATTCATTTTTCTCACTTTAACAATTCTTTTTTTTTTTTTTTTTTTGCTATAAAGCTGTTCTATGCAGTATGAAACAAAACTTTAAGGCTTTATGCTGTAAAACAAAAACAACAAGGGTTGCAGGACTGAGCCAGGGTACACCCTGTACAGATCACCAGTATACCGCAGGGTTCACAAATATCCTGATGGGAGAAGTCTCTTGAATGAGATTGGAGACAGACAACCACTCACGTTGATGGCCAGTTTAGAATCACCAGTTAACAAGCATGTCTTTGGAATGTCAGCGAGCCCATCCAGATACAGGGAGAACATGCAAACTCCAAACAGGAAGGCCCCAGCTAGCTGGCCTTTGGATTTAAACCTTGAACCTGCTGGTTGGCTAGGCTCTTTCTATGCAGAATTTGAATATTCTCCCCGTGCCTGTTCCAGCCTGGATGTTGATTAATTACTTAATGTGAGAGTAAGGGGTTGTCTGTGTTTCTGTGTTGGCCCTGTGAATGGACTGGCAGCCTGTCCTGGGTGTATCCCACCTGTTGCCCAGTGACAGCTGGAAGAGACTCTTGGTGGAAAAGCAGTCAAGAAAGACAGAAGAATGGATGACCTCTGCTTTAAAGACTAGTCACAAACAAACTGGCCAGAGAGCTTTTAGAAGTGAAGTGTGCATCAGAGCAGCTTAACAGGTGAATGCTCGCTACTTTTGGCAGGCTTCTTCATGGTGGCATGGGATACATAGGCTGTTATGATGTCTACCCACTGTGCTGCAGCAGTAAAGCTGAATACTGCCAGTTGTAAATTCAGGATCACCCATTATTACAGTGAGGTCCAGACAGGTCCAAACTGTAGATAAAATATTTCTCAGTTGTGCTGAAGAGTATGCAAACTACTAAAGACAACATGGGAGAACAAACAAGCAAACACTTACAATTAGTAAAGCAGACTAAGAGCAGTTCTTCATGGTTTTATATATAAACATTTCAGAAAGTGTTTTAATGGACTTAATCTTGGAGGAGAATATGTCTCATATGAATCTGAAGTGAGTCTAAAATCTGAATGAATCTAAAATCTGAATGAGATATTCAGTCGCAGTGGATAAAAGTACCACTCTGGTCTCTTTAAGTGACTAAATTACGATTATTATCAAGACAAGATGATTTTATGATATCCACAGTCAGCATGTTTTTCTCCTCTACCCCAGTAGATAAAACCAATCTATATTCTCATCAAGTTAGGTCCCATTTCCCCGAGAAGAAATAAAAAGGAAAAGAGAAGAATGTTTCAGGTTTGTCAGTGCTCAGATGACAGGTTTATCTTCAAGGGAGTCAGACAAACATTACCTCAGAGCTGCCTCCTCTAATGCTGCTGCAGACTTGCTGCACACCCGCAAAGACAGTGTCAGTTCACCGAGTCTGTACTGATCTGTCCTCAGGGAAAATTCCTTTCTACTACTGTCCCCCTCTGAAGCAGACTGTAGTTGTCACTCTTGGGTCATATGATGATATATTTGTGTGCTTCAGTGATGGAAAAATACCACTATTGTGAACTCATGCATGAACAGTAAGTCTGAAAGACGTGCAAGATTTAGATGGGGACTAGACAAGGTGTTTTAGATATAGAAAACACAGTGCTTAGGTTCAACTGCTTGGTGGATTATTAGTTAATTCCTGGATCAACTGTTTAGCTTTAAGGCTTTATATAGGAGAGGAGTTTGGGAAGGTGAGGGATATTTGAGGGCAACATATCTCAATCACCTAAAAAAAAACAAAAAAAACAAAATCTAGAAGTGGCAACAAACATGAAACAATGACTGAAACTGAAATAACCCTTTGCTAAAAGTTACTGGTTAGATGTATGTGCAGTGTAAGAAAGACTATGTCCCTCCTTTCACAAGCTGCCTCAAAGCCAGTCATGCAGGTTTTCTGTAATTAGATGAAAAATGGCTTTGGTCCCTCCGGGGTTTTGGCCACATTTGAGAGACAGAAGAGGTATCTTTGCGTGCTTTTGTGTGTGTATGTATAACTGAGAAAGGAGAAACGCTGACATACATAAGAAGCAATGAAGGTTAGTATGTGTATATAGAGGCAGGTGGCAAATGAAAAGAAAACAGAACGCAAAGTATCTTATTAGGGTCCTGTGCCGCCACGTTCCAGCATTGGTGATCCTCAGCACTGATTTCTCTCAAAATTCAATGGAGCGATAAACTCTATTCTTCAAAAAGAAATTCCCTCATTTGCTGTTTTGATGATAATGTTACAGAGTACTGTCTAACATGTCTGTCCAAAATCTCCCATTGGTGTTCCATACTCATCAAACCCTTTAGTGAAACATGGTGCCCTATGGATGGAGGCATGGAAGAGACTTGTTCCATCAGGATAGAAACGTTCCATAAACAAAAAAAGATCACTCAAGACATTTTTTAAAATTTGTTTTGCAGTGACCCCTTACTCTAAGGTGCGGGGGGCAGGGGATGGGTGGGGCGTCATTTTCCTAAATGGCCATATGAGAAACTGTCGACTGTTGTGGAGGGCCGCAACAATAAGCTTACAAATAAATAAAATTAATATTGAACAGAACTAAGTTGAGCTTATTGTTGAGGCCCTCTACAACAGTCCCTGCTTCTCACCCTGAGAAAATTAATTGCCGACCCTTGTTCTCAAGGGTCAAGTGGACCCAAACCATACAAGTCTGTCTGTATGTGAACAGAAATCTTCAGCATGGGTGACAGTCTAGTTCACTAGGTTGAGCATATGACCAGTATATCAAAAGTCTACTGCAGGGGCCTGGGTTTGAGCCCGATCTGGGGTGTTTCCTGTGTGTCATTCCCCCTGATCTCTGTCCATACTTTCTTCTCTGCTCTACTGTCCTATCAAAACAAATATCAAGGTTAAGAGGGCCAACATTAATCTAAAGAAGTCTTCAGTGCTACAAAGTTCTCAGTATTGTGATCAAGATTTTAAAATGTCAGTAAGCATTTCTTTTATTTAAAGTATGTGACAGTCAGTAAAGTCTATAAACCAACATCAATCAAATCTAAATTACCACATCTGTCATCACCACGGAGTAGTCACACTGTTACAGTCTCTTTAAGAGTGTGTACAACTCCAAATGCCACTGGCATCGAGCATCCTTGGTTTATTCTCCAAGACTACTGTGATTTGTGTTAAATTGTGTGAGATTCCTCCCTAAATCCTGGTAATCAATCAAAACATTTCCAAAACAAGCCTTGGGTAACATTTTCAGGAAAAACCCTGTCATGTTTTTTGTGCGGAGGAGGAGCTAAAGATGGCTTAGGTGAGTCTAAACCCCCGCTACCCCCCACCCTCCCGTCCTGGGTGAGTTTATGATTAATCTAAGTGGTAGCAACAGAATCAATATTTTTGCTCTGCACAAGAAACAAGCTTTGAAACTCACAATATCTGCTAACTAGGCTAATCTTTGGCCCAAACAGATGTTGTCTGCAGTTTGATAGATTTGGGTGAGAGTAGAAACTGTCTGGAGCTCTGAAGCCTGCCAGATGCTTCTGTATCAACACCTCTTTTATCACCTGATGAGAGCCATCCTGCCAACTATGACAGTAATTCTATTTAAGAGGGCCACACTGACGGCAGTATCATCCCATCACGGGTGAGTGGGACTGACTGAACACACTTATTTACATTCGACACGTGTTTTCTGAGAGTTCTCCTGGGTAGTGAGCGCTGTTGGACAATGTTTGGGCTTCCTGAATTTATGCATTCAAGAAAAAGAAAAAAAAAAAGATCAGCAGATTCTGTCATAGTTCTGTGCCAACCTGCATAACTGTATCTTCACATGGAAACCGTGTTTCATGTGTAGGAGAACACCACTAAATGGGCTGCTGTGATGTCAGGTTGATCCTCCTACATGAATACCCAAGAACACAACGATTAAACATCAAAACTCCTGATTCCTGCTACTGGTAGGAGAAAAAAAATACAGTCAACATACTACCTGATGACTTTCTGCCTTAGGTACACAGACTGTCTAATGGTAAGAGGAACTTGTGTTGTTTTACACTTGTCAGATTGTACAAACACACATGACGTGTGTCTCACGCTATAATCAACTAATCAAGTGGCAACAGTCAACAATACAGCAATGGACTTTAAATAGCCTCAGGGGCTTAGGTAAGTCGACATGTGCGCAGTTTTACAGGGAGACCTGCACACTGGGATTTGGCAGCTACTTATACTCACAAGTTCTAATTAAGATGTGGTAAAAAAAAATTCTGTATATTTATTATTGTTTAGCTGTATCTCTCACTCACACAAACAGCAGAGTTATGAGGAAAGGCTTTTTTTTTTTTGTACATACCTGTGTTCTATGTGCAAGTCAAAACTGCACCTCATGTTAACTGATTCCTGCCTGTTCTTGTGTGCTGGAACATCGTGATGCATCAAATGTAATCCTAATGTAGATTAAGGATATGAATAAACAGTGCCGGTAAGAGCATCAAACAGATTAAGAGTTTAAAGGAGCATTACAACAAATTAAACTGCTTTGCTGCTTTTGCAGACTAAAAATAAAAAAGTCCTGCTATTCTTTCAAATTGCTGTGCTATTTTGCATTGCTGTGCAAAATAGATTAATATCCATTATTGTGGACACATAATAACTGGGAACCATCAGTTTCAACTGAGTAACTTATTATTATTCAAGACCCCAAATAACTTCTTTTTTTTAAAATTTGCAATCAATCTGATCTTTTAAATTGCATCAAACACAGTCATACTATTTTTGGATCCCTGTCATCTTCACTGACAGACATTATTTTTGGGAATGCTAAAAACAAATCCCTCTTCACATTTTCTTTCAGTACAACATGCCACAGCAGAGTCCACAACTGTATGACGATTGCACCTTGAAGAGGAAAAATGCCTTTTGAAATAACAAACACTTGAAGCCAGCTCATTACTTGGGTGACATTGTTTCTTTCAAGGCAAGCCTCAACTCTTCATCATTATACAACTCTGCCCATTGCTCACCAAAAGAAAATTTATTACCCTTGCTCAAATCCACTTAGAGTAGACAATATGCATTCCATAACTGGTTGGCTATGAGACCCAGGCAGTTTGGGATGAAAGTTTTGCACCAGCTGAGGAGATGTCAGGTTTGAAGCCATGACTCCAGTGATTTAGGCCACAAATAGATAAATACAGGGTAATTAGTGCAGACTTTCAAGAATATGAAAATCATTCCATGTTTATAAGACTGTGAAGCTGTGCTAGCAGCTCTGTGATTCTGCAGCTAGTAGGCACAGCAGTGCTTTGAGCTCGGTGCTAATGCTAGACTCCTAATATGCTAAAAGTATTATTATTATTAATAATATTTTAACCACGTATCTCAGCTTTTACATTAATATGCCAAACAGCTTATTTTGCTATTGACTCAATCTGGGACCAAACTCTATCCTTCAAGATGACAATGCTCGCCCCCACAGAGCGGGGTTTATCAGAGACTACCTCCAGAATTTCTGAGTGGAGAGGATGGAATGGCCTGCCTGCAGTCCTGACCTCAACCCCACTGAACACTTTTTGTCATGTCCCTGTGTTTTGAACCTGGAGTTTTGAGTCATCTTGCCCCAGCTGTGGCTATTTTGGGGGGCACTTCGGGGGAGCACCAGACTGGAAGCTGGTGGTGGACTTAAATCAGCGGCTGTGCTTTCCTTTGGAGATTGCACAAATTAATCTCTGACCCGTCCTTGTGCTGTCGTCCTCTTCCCTTCACAGAGCTTTAATCATTGAACTAATGGTGCTGTGGGAGGAGTCCCTGGACAAAGCCCATGAATGGAGCCTTAAGTATGCCGACCTCACGGCTAACGCAGGAAAAAGCGGCTGGATTGTGAGGGTATGCCCAGTCGAGGCTGGCTCGTGGGCATATCAACCACTAGGCTGTTGAAGGACATAGGAATTACAGGTGAAGTCTTGCGACAGTCCATCAAAGCTCTCTCCAGTGCAGCGGAGCACTCCAGTCGCTGGCTCTGGCTTAAGAGGAGAGATACCACCTGCGCTTCAAAAGAGTAGAACTGATGGCAGTGTAAGAAGAGGATATCCAGGTAGAGGGGGGCACAGCTGGGATGCCCTCTGGAGGTGTTGTGGGATCATCATTATCATGGAAACACCGGGGAAGGGGGTTACCCATTCGTCCATTTTCTTCCACTTATCTGGGGCTGGATCATGGGGGCAGCAGCCTAAGCAGAGAACCCCAGGCCTCCCTCTACCCAGCTACCTCCTCCAGCTTGTCTGCGGGGACACCAAGGCGTTTCTAGGCTAGCTGAGAGATATAATCTCTTCGGTGTGTCTTGGGTCTGCCCCTGGGCCTCCTCCTTGTAGGACATGTCCAGAACACCTCACCCAAAAGGTGCCCAGGTGGCATCCTAGTCAGATGCCCGAACTACCTCAACTGGCTCCTTTCAATGTGGAGGAGAAGTGGCTCTAGTCTGAGCCCCTATCAAAAGACTGCACGCCTCACCATATTTCAAAGGGAGATGCCAGCCACCCTTCAGAGGCAGCTCATTTCTGCTGCTTGTATCCACAATCGTGTTCTTTCGGCCACTACCCAAAACTCGTGTCCATAGGTGAGGGTAGGGACGTAGATTGACCAGTAAATCGTCAGCTTCGCTTTAACACTCAGCTCCCTCTTCACCACGACAGACCGGTACAGCATCCATATCACTGCAGACACAGCCCCAATCCACCTGTCAATCTCCCGCTTCCTTCTCCTGTCACTTGTGAACAAGACCCCGAAACTCCTCCACCTGGGGCAGCAACTGGTCCCTGAGCCAGAGTGGGCACTCCCCCTTTTCCAGCTAAGAACCATGGCCTCAGACTTACAGGTGCTAATTCTCATGCCAGCCGCTTCACACTCGGCTGTGAACCATTCCACTGCAAGCTGGAGGCCACCACCTGATGAAGCCAGCAGGACCACATCATCTGCAAAAAGCAGAGATGAGATTCTCAGTCCACCAAGGCGGAAACCTTCTGCCATTTGGCTATGCCTAGAAATTCTGTCCATAAAAATTATGAACAGAATTGATGACAAAATGCAGCCCTGACAAAGTCCATCACCCACAGGAAATGAATCTGACTTATTACCAGTTGTCTTAAAATTTTCTTTCTGATTACTTTTTTAAGCTGAATGAAGTTATAAAAATATCTGAATTCCCTATGGACTTAACAAGAGATATTGTTTAGTATCTGCATCAATCACCAGTGCAAATATTCACCATCTTTAAATATAAGCACACTATCTGTATATTTTCCTAAGTATTAATTACATTTCTGGACAGATTAACAAAGAGGAGAGGAGATAAATTTAGGGGGTCAGCAAAAACTCATTAGAACTCATTCTCCAGCTATTGTTTGGATCAAAATGTTTAAGCCTGCACAAAAGTGGTGGGCTGATTGAGAAACCAACATTATTAGCCTAAGGCAGAACTCATTTTTGTATTCATAAGAATATATTTTTGTATTGGAAGCATTAGAAGCGATGCCTTCATGTCCACGATGTGCTGAAGTATGTGTAATTTGCATTTTCATTCAGTTACTTTCAGAAACTTGCTGGATGGGAAAGGAACATGCCTGGGTGTGGACTGGCTGTGGACACTTGCCTCAGGAGCCTAAGGCTTCTAATTTGTACAGAAGAACAGAAGAAGAAACATACCTTGCCATTTTATATATACCTTCAATGTTTGCTTCTTCTGCTGACTTTGATATTTTGATTATGCCTTTAGTGAAAACTCATCAAATCCAGTTGTTTCAAACCACAAAGATTTGAATTCTCATCTTGCATCTTTCAGATCATTTTGAGTCATCTGCTCCTGTGGGAACAAGTCTGAAGATAACCCATTCAGGAAGCCCATATTAGAGTCAATGAGGCAGAGGAGAACAAAAACACAGAAAACACAGCCCTGCAGGTAAAAATACTGAATAACTTGCTTTGCTAAAAGGAAAAAGCCATATCTGCAGAACGAGCAAGAAATAAATACACACACACACACACAGACATATATATATAAAATTATTATTATTATTATTATTATTATTATTATTGCAGCTGGGCACACAGCTTAGCCACCAAGTTTCTGTGATGACAGAGGCACACGGAGACACAATATGTCATTCGGGACAAACAGTACTTCCTGTGTCAGGAGTGATATATTTGTTTGGGGTTGAATAATCTTTTTCCCATCATGAATGTAATGAAAAGAGAGGATTACAGTACCATCAGAAAGCTAAACAAAATACTTTCCGGTCTTGAAACTTCAAAGCTTGACTAAGACTGACAGGCAGCAGATAGTCACAGTTGCACATTTAAATTTTGATTCTCTGGAACCTTTTGGGGCCACCCAGATCTGTGCATTTCAACAAACAAATCTCATCAAGGTAGATAAGCACCTAGCCAAAGTAAATAAGACTGCGTCATCAGTCTCTCTCTTTGCTCTGTTTCTTTTCAGATGCAAAGCGTCTCACGGATATGAGGTAAAACTCAGTCACAGGCTCAAAAAACCTTTTACTCATACTGAGCCAACAACTAATTCTATACAGAGGGAGCTATTTGGTCATCATTACATCAGTCATAATAGCAGTGGTGGAACCACTACAACTGTAAGTTTTATAGTTGTAGTCAAGTTTAAATCAGTACTTACAATGAGGTGGCCTATAAGTGACACAGGCAACCCCAGTAATGATATTTAATTTTAATATGTTTTAAATATTATAAAAAAAGCTACATTTGGCCACTCCCTTTCCACAAGGGGTCACCACAGTGGGTAGTGCAGCATGTTTGACTTGGCAGAGTTTTATACCAGATGCCCTTTCTGATGCAACCCCAATGGGGATTTGTGTCTCCAGGTAGAATTAAACCAGCAAATGTTTGCTTGTTAAGTGAATGTGTTAACGACTACACCATTGGATGCCCAACTGCAGAAAAATAGTTACCCCCAAAAAAAGTAGAGTTGGAAAAATAATATTTACTGAATGTAACTTTAGCTTAGTGAGTATGCTGGTAGCCCCCTAATTAAGCACTGACTTTGTAGGGTGGCCAGAGGGGTTTACCATCACAAGCTTACAAATGAACACAAATTAAGACATTTTATATGTAAGAAGAGAATTATGTGTACATTCGAAAATGCAATTCAGCTTGGGGCTCTAAAGTGTCTTCTAATGCAATCCTAATTATTTTCATCTAAGGCACATATAGCATCTACATAAAAAGAAGGAAGTTACAGCTGTAGCCTTAAAATCTGCAGAGGTAGTTACTCTCATTACCTGTAGGGGGTCCTAATCAGCAAGTCGTCTTCTCCTGGTGCAAACTGCTGCTGCTGAAGTTATTTTTCTTTCTAAGGTGACTCTGGTTAGATCAAAACTGAAGGTCCAGAACTGCAGGTGTGAAACTTGATAGTACCAGCTATCTAGCATCTACTGTTACCCAAAGTACTGGACAATCATTGCAGCACATTTCATCACTAGAACATGTGCAGTGATTGCCAAGTACTTTGCAGCCTCTCTGACCAGCACTAATACTGAGCGTTGTCAACAACCTTTAATGCAGTGCACCCATTCATTATAAAACTCAATAATTCAGCTTAATCATGCCAAATAATTTACAATGAGTATATTTTTTGAGAAGCAAAATTACCAACTGAAACTGTTTTAAAGGTTACATGTATTGC